>JAJPUD010001917.1:0-43851 GCA_023553655.1 Myrmecobius fasciatus
GGGTAACAGGTTGCATAGCTGCTAGATTTATATCCTTTGGGGGTAAAAAAAGGAATAGAGACTGAACTAAGTAGGAGGCAGAAAACCAGCCAATCTTTTGCAGCCCCTCATCCATGGCATGAATTTTGCTAATTAAAGTTACTTCTTGACTATCTAAACATATTAGTTGCAAAATGGCTTATTCAGAGTTTATATAGAAATTTTCCTACCATGTCCTACAGAGCTACATGAAGGATACGAAGGAAGCTTTCAGTTTGGCTATTTCCCCCATCTATCTAGGCCTCCAGTTCCTCATCTGTAAAATGAGATGACTTAGACTGAATAAGGGCCCTTTCAGCTCTAAATCGATTATCCTATGAAAGACAAAGGGCATTGATGAAGCCTCAAAATAACATAATAAAATGGAGGAACTGAATGATGTCGTCTCAGATCTTTTTCAACTCTTAATATTTTTATGATTCTATAAATGTCAACATAGTAAATTAACACTCCCCCCTCCCCTTCACTTACCTTGAGGTCAAAGTGAGCAATTTTCTTGGCATGCAGATAGTTAACCCCTTCCAGGATTTGCTTAATGAAACTGGTTGCTTCCTCCTCACTCAAAGACTCCTTCTGTGCCAGGAAGTCAAAGAGCTCTCCCCCAGAAACTCTGGAAAACAAAAAGAAGGAGGCTGGAGTTTAGAGCACTCTGGCCTACGGGACACTTAGCCATGTAGGAAGCCCACCCAAAACTGACCCTCCTCAAGCCCCAGATGAACTCTTTAGCTTTCTCTGCATCTTGACAACTGTCATTTCCCCCTTCCTCTCCTGAGAGGCCTCCACTATATTATAACACCCAAATCATCATCATTATTATAAATAAAGCTATTATTTATATAGCACTTTATGGTTTGCAAAAAACTTAACCAATATTTTCTCATTATCTCATTTTAAGCCTAGTAACAACCCTGGGGTGTAGGTGATATTATTATCCCCATTTTAAAGATTGGGAAACTGAGGCAGACAACAGGTAAGTGAATTATGTAGGGGCACATAGCTAGCAAGTACCCAAGGCAGGATTTGAATCAGGTGTTCTTTTCTCTAGGTCGATTGTTCTATTAGTCTACCTAGTTGTCTCATAATACTTACATACATACACATATACATATGCATACAGAAGTAGCCAGGGGACATAGGAGATAGAGTGCAAGATAGAGTCAAGAAGACCTGAGTTCAAATCTGTCCTCAGACATTAGCTGTGTAACTCTGGGCAAGCCACTTATTTGCCTCGGTTTCCCCATCTGTAAAAATAGCTGGAGAAGGAAATGGCAAACCACTCCAGGATCTTTGCCAAGAAAACCCCAAATGGGGTCAATAAAGAGTTGGGCATTAATGTTGTGATTCAAAGCAGTTTCAATAGACTTGGAATGGAAAGTGCCATCCACATCCAGAAAAAGGATTATGGAGATGAATATAGATTGAAGCATATTTCCTTTTTGTTTGTTTCTTTCCCATGTTTTTTTCTTTTTGATCTTTTTTTGATCCGATTTTTCTTGCACAATATGACAAATATGGAAATATCTTTAAAAACATTGCACATATTCAACCAATATCAGATTGCTTAGTTGGGGAGGGAGGAGGTAAGGGAAGGAAGGAGAAATATTTGGACACAAAGTCTTACCAAAACGAACGTTGGAAACTATCTTTATATGTATTTGGAAAATAAAATACAATTGAAGATAAAAAAAAAGTTGGACATGACTGAAACAACTGAACAATACACATTTACATTATAATGTTCCTTTTGTTCTGCACATCTTGAGCTGTCATCAGAGGTCCTTGTTTCTGTGTTTCTTCCCTATCTGTCATGTGTGTTTGTTCTTTGGATTATAAATGCATATTATGATGTATGTCAGAAGATATGACAAGAGTAGACTAGACACACACTGAGGGACTGGGTCCATCTAACTGATTTAAGTAATTACAAATGAGGCCAAAGAAGCAGTGAGAAGATAGAGGATCATAGGTCCAGAGCCCCAAGATCATATTAATTAGGTCTAATAACAAAGACAAGAATCAAGAAATCCTGGCTCAGACTCAAGGACTCTTCACTCTCATTCAACCCACATGTTCATATTCTATTGCCAAATCTTGTCTTTATATCTCTACAATATTTCTCATATTTATCCTCTTCTCTCCAATCCAAAGGTCATCACTTCTAGCTCAGACCCTCATCACCTCTCACCTGGAATACTGCAGTAGCTTTCTAATGGGTCTGCAACTCAAGTTTCTCACTCCCCAAATTAATTCCCCACCCAGCTGCCAAAGTAATACTCTTAAAGGACAGGTTCTCAGTTCCAAGCGTTCAGTGATGAAGAGAGCCATCTACACCCAGAGAGAACTGTGGGAACTGAGTGTGGACCCCAACACAGCATTTTCACTCCTTCTATTGTTGTTAGCTTGCATTTTGTTTTTTCTCAGGTTTTTTCTTCCTTCTTGATCCAATTTTTCTTGTGCAGCAAGATAACTATATAACTATATATACATATATTGGATTTAACACATATTTTAACATATTTAACATGTATAGGACCACCTGCCATCTAGGGGAGGGAGTAGGGGGAAGGAGGGGAAAATTTGAAACAGAAGGTTTTGCAAGGGTCATTGTTGAAAAATTACCCATGCATATGTATTGTGAATAAAAAGCTTTAATTTTAAAAAAAAAAAAAAAAAAAAAAAAGGTCATCAAGCTTAAAAAAAAAAAGTACAAGTTCTACCAATATCTGTTGTGGCTCCCTACTGCCTCTTCCTGTGAACATGAATTTCTATTTTGTACATGGCTCCAGTCTTAACTACTTCATACCCTCTACCATGGTCCAGCCCAACTGGCCTTCTTCATGTAGCTCCCACTGGCCATTTCATCTCCATCTCTGTGCCTTTGTAGGGCTTCACTCCCCCTCCCCCATCCCCACCACAGCTCCAATGCATTTACAAAAAGACCCACCTAGCATTTCTTCAGGGTGTGGTTCAAGTGATTCCTTTTGCCTTGAAGCCTTTCTAGACATCCCCAGGTTTTACTGCCTCCCCTACAAAATTAGTTGCACTAACTTTGGGCAAATTTGGTGTCTGTTTATATATGTATAAATCTACAAGTACCGACTTATTAAGAACCTACTATGTGCTAGGAACTGTTCTAAAAGTTAATGATACAAAACCCAAAATAAAACAGTCCCCATCCTCAACAAACTTATGTTTTTACATGCACAAGAATATAGAAGATGCATAAATTAAATATAAGGAAATTGTGGGAGGAGTTGAGAGAGAGAAAGGGATGGTAGGTTGCTTCCCTTGATAGAATGTAAGCTCTTTGACAGAACAGACTTTCAATCTCGTCTTTGTACCCCCAGAGCTTAGCACAGTGCATAAATATAGTTCCTAGTGGGAGTTTAATAAATGTTTCTTTAGTCATTGAAGGATTGCTTGGGCCCTCCAATAGTTAAAAATTACATCAAATATTAACTGAAGCCCAGGATTAAGGTGGGCTTTTTTTTTTTGAGGTTATATTTTGTAACTGAGATTATTGTCTGCTTTCTAATGCAAGATGCCATGAGAAAAGGCTTTGCTAAGAGAGATATTTTGCCTTCAGAAAGTGGCTGGTTTGTTAGTTGATTTAGGAAAAGCCCCTTTCTGCTGGAATTTTCTCCCCAATCCAGCTTTCCTTAAGAGACTTGGGAGTCTTCCTTTTGCTCAGAGTGTGCAACAGTGGACTGCCTTTTCTTGTATTCAACAGCTGTGTTCTGGTGATATTGATTGGTTATTAAAAAAAAAAAAAAAAAGAACATGGGAAACTCATGATATAAACACCCTGTGAGGTTATTCCTTCTCCAATAAACACTCCTCTGGGATGTGTGCTTAGGAACTACAGTTTGTTTTTTGAAGTTATTATAGAATTCTGGATCAAAAGGACATATGAATTAGTCCCCTATCTCCTGGAAGAACCAACACAACTATCTTTCCTTTCTTTAAAGATCATTGTGGGGGTAGTTTCCCTATTCTCCCTCAATTACCCATCAACAGTTTTCATCACCTATAACAAAATACAAGACACAGGTCTCCCTCACTAAAATGTAATTGGAAAACATTTAGCAAAATAAATAAAAATACAATAAAACATAGATAATGTTAATATGAGATTTTCTGAATTAAAATGCAATCCACAGGAATCGATTTATTGGCCATAGTTTCTATTTGAGTTTGACATCACTGGTCTAGACTAACTTATTACTTTTGAAAGCTCCCTGTTGGGTCCCTAAGCTGCTGTTCCATATGAAGTCCATAATGGGGAAATTATGGCCCCATCACACTTACTCACCATCCATACTTTGGGTATTCCCCACCTTAAGAGTCATTTCACTAAATTTAACAATTTAACAATTATTTATTAAGGACCTACTGTATACCAAGTTCTAGGTGCTGGGGATAAAAAGGAAGAGAAGAAGGAAAGAAATAAGCAGTTATTAAGCACTTAATGCATGCTGGGGTTTGTGGATAAAAAGACAAAAACAATAGTTATCGCTGATTTCAAGGAGCCTACATTCTTCTGTGGAAAAAAAATATGTATGTGTATAAATGTACATGCATAAAGAGATGCAACCTATATACAAAATAAACATTAATGGGTCACCAATAACTGAGGAATGAGGAAAGAACTTAGGTATAACACCTGTGTGGGGCCTTGAAGAAGGCGAGGGATTTCAGAAGATGAAATTCCATGCTTGAGAATTCCAGCCTCTGTCTCATCACCAAATCAACAAATGGAATGCCATGAAAAGGAACATTTAAGAAGTCAGTTTGTCTAGAACAGAGATTACAATGGCAGAGAGAGAGAGGAGAGATAATATAAAATCAGTATAAAAAGATAAGTCAGAGCCAGATTATGAGGAGATTGAAATGCCAGACATAGAAGTTTGTGTTTGATCCTAGAAGCAGAAAGCTTTTTGAGCAAGAAGAGACAGATACATGCTTTAGCAAATAAGGTTAGGGTATGGTGATTGAAAAAATTTTCCTATTTAAATAAAGATTTTTCATACTAGTCTCTCTCCTAAATCTTCAGTGAGTTGCCTTAAAAAAATCCCCCAAATTTGGGAACTGGTGTACAAACCTACCATTGGCCCTATAACACTGTGGGTTCCTCTTTATCATTAGCCAAGCAGATGAGCATTCATTCCCCTTTCCTCAAGATTTACACTTCTTTTTGGCAGGTTCTCTTTTCCTCCAAGGCTGCCTTTGTCATTTCTAAACTAATTGTGGTGCTACCAGAATGTCTACAACATGGCAGGAGGCACAATGGGAACAGTCTGGCAAAAATGGCCCTGCTGGCTAGACTCTCACATCCTTCTTGCTGAAGTCACTGGAATGAAGACTCATGGACAGAGACAGAGTCGTCATGGAAAGGGCCCTGGGTCTAAAGGCAGGTATCAGGTACCCACTTGTGGGTGACTGTGAGGAAGTCCCATGCTGGGAAGCACTTTCTTCATTTGGTGAATGAGAGAGAATTCTGACAACTCCAAAGGGTCTTTTTTAAGGGGGTCACATGAGATAATTTAATATTTATGTACTATTTTTATATTTATGATATTCTGAAAACTAGAAAGTTTCAATTACATGTGCCCAATCGGGTGAGGGAGGGGGCAGATATGTGGGTGCTGGAGTCTGGGTAGAGAGTGGCAGGATGCTGTGGAACAGCTGTCAAGGCAGGAGAAGATGCATTGTGCAGCAAGTTGAGGAACAGAACTGCAGGGATTTCTCATTCCTGGACCCTCTCCTGACCCATCACTACCACCCAGAACCTCTAGATCAAGAATGTTAATCCAAGGTCTGTGAATTTTATTTTTGTTGTTTTTTTTTTAAAAGATGCTTTAATAATTGTTTTTCAATATATCTGGTTTCCTTTGTCCTATTTACAGAGTCCCAAAAGTCTTAGTGATGCTTTAAGTTTCTTTAGCTTTAATTGCATAAATTGGCACTCAGACTTTTGGGACACTCTGTATTTTGTTTAATGCATTTATTCTGAGAAAGAGTGTACAGGTCTCCCCATATTGCCAAAAGAGTCCATTTCTCTCTCTCTTCCCTCTTTCTCTGTCTCTGTCTCTGTCTCTCTGTCTCTCTGTCTCTCTGTCTCTGTCTCTCTCTGTCTCTCTCTCTCTCTCTCTCCCTCTGTCTCTCTCTCTCTCCCTCTTTCTCTGTCTCTGTCTCTGTCTCTCTCTCTGTGTTTCTGTCTCTCTGTCTCTATCTCTCTCTCTGTCTCCCTGTCTCTGTCTCTGTCTCTCTCTCTGTCTCTATCTCTCTCTCTGTCTCTGTCTCCGTCTCTCTGTCTCTCTCTCTTTCACACACACACACACACACACACACACACACACACACAGATTCCTGGCTCTAGAGCCAGCTCTAAAATTCTGAGTGCAGTGATGACAGGGCATGGTTGTGACTCATGGAACATCACAAACTGGGAAGATTCAAAATTACAAGAAACTCGAAGGCAAAAAAGGGGGGCTGGTGGGTGGGTGTAGGCAGCAACATGCTACCAATGATGCCGTGGCCATCAAAGAGAAGTAGCAAAAAAGGCACTGAAAAAAGCACAACTGAAAAAAGGAGGGGATCCAGTCATGGAGCTAGAACAAGGCAGCACCCTGAGAACCAGAGGAAAGCCCCCAGTGAACAAAGGAGATCCTCCTTGGGGGAATCTATAAAGAAAAACAGGAACCACACAAGATAGGAAGACAAGATCTGTGATCTATGGAGAGGGGGCTCACACAATATAATCCTAGCTCCATCAAAGCAACAAGCTCAGCTTTTTCACCTATTAGCTGAGTGAACCTGAATCACTTAACCCCCATGAGCCTCAGTTTCCCCATCTGTATTTTTAAAAGAGAGGCAAGAATGTTAGGAAAACATTTTATAAATCTTAAAATACCATACAAATGTGGGTTGTAGGAAGAAAGAGTATTGTACTTGGTATCAATAAATTCAGATGGCCAGCTAAAGAACAGGGGGAGAGTAATATAATAACAATAATCTCCTGATCCTAGGCCTTTTTATGAATTGTCCCCTATTCCTGGGATGTTCTTCCTTCTCATTTTCCGGCTTCTTCAAGGATCAGCTAAAGTCCCATTTCCTGCATAAAGACTTTCCCAATTCTCCTTAATTTAGAAACTCCCTAGACTAGTTCCAAAGTTATCCTGTCTATATTGTTTGTAAAGAGTTTTTGCATATATTGTCTCTTTCACTTAACTGTGAGTTTCTTGAAAGTAAGGCCTGTTTTTTGCCTTTCTTTGCACACAGTAGCAGCTTAATAAATGCTCATTGATCAACATAATAAAAGTAATATTGTGGCTCAGTCCTGTGTGACTCTGAGATTCCACTTGGGATTTTCTGGGCAGAAACACTGGCGAGGTTTGTCACTTCCTCCTCCAGCTCATTTTACAGCTGAGGCAGAATTAAGTGACTTGAATTCAGGAAGATGAGTCTTCCTGACTCCAAGACTCTACAAGATTCCTAGCTACCCAGCCACCAGACTAATGGAAAGTGATTAATCAGATGCTCGTTTTTGCGGTACAAACAGTGCAGGAGGAGTTTGGAGAAGGCAGAAATGTTTGATTTGGCTTGGCTAGCGTGGGAGGGTGGGCAGAGACGGCATCAAGGAGATAGACCAGCCAGGTCCTGTAAAGGATGGATTTAGAGGGTTTAATTTAAAGGGGAAGGATTAAGAAAGGAGAAGGAAGGAGGGTAACCCTATGTGAAACAGGAGTAAAAGCAGAAAAATGAGCCAGGAGAATGCGGGGCAGCAGGCATCCTCCCAGCTGCAGCGGAGGGCTCCAGATGAAGGGGTACATTTCACTGACTGCAAGGGGGGCTTTGCTCCTGCAGGGCCTGGGTATGCAATCAGGTCTTGCAGTTAGGGGAGAGCAAGTTCCCAGAGGTTAACTTCCCACACCAAGGCAGCCAGAGCAGCATTAACGTGGAGACACCCCAAAGTCCAGCCCATGACTCTTCAAAGGTATTGGGAAGAATTCCAAGGGCCGTGCAACTGAGCCCCTGGAAACGTCTGAACGAAATGGCCCAATTAGCCCAGGTGGGCCTGAAGCCACCAGCTTTGTGCTGGGGACAGAAGCCGGCGTTGGACAAGTCTCTGCCAGGGAAAGCGTCCAAATAGCTGTGGGTTCCACACACCCCTTCTCCATCCCAGAAGCAGGTACTGGACATGGAGCTGGAAACAATGAGCCCAAGGCCTAAGGATCAGAACACAGAGAGTAGGCCCCTACCTTCCCAAGACCCAACATGTGATCTTATGCCTCAATTTTCCCCATCTGCAAAATGGAGGTGACAAACATAGTGACATACTTACTCACTGAAATAAAACTGGGCTAGCACTGTTTGATCCTGATGAGGATAACAGCTAAAATTTATAGACTGCCTTAAGTGTCATCTCATTTGATTCTCATGATAACCCTGTGAGGGAGGTGCTACATTTTACCCTTGAGAAAACAGAAACTCAGACACGAACTGATTTGCTCAGTGTCACATAGCTGAGTAGAAGCCTGATTCCAAATCCAGCACTCTTTTCCACTTCCAAATTTTTATAGCTCTGTAAGATTTACAAAATGCTTTCCTATCTTTTTTGTGAAAGAAATAGTGAAATTATTTGCCCTTTTAAAAAAATACTAATAGGGAAACTGAGGTATAAACAGGTCAAATAATTCCCTTATGGTCATTCAGCTAATGTTAAAGATGGACTATAAATGGAACTAAATAAACATTTATTAAGCACCTACTGTATGCCATGCACTAAGCACTTTAGCAAATATTCTTATTTGATTTTTCACAGAGCTGGAGGTAGATGCTTTTATCCCCATTTATAGCTGATGGCACTAAGGCTGGCAATAGCAAGTGATTTGCTCAGAGTCAAATAGCTAGTTAGTATCTGAAGTAAAATTAGTAAGTCTGAAGTAAGTAAAAATTTGAATTTGTGCTCAGATCTTCTTGATGGCCTAGGCCCTATGCTCTATCCATTGTATCACTTCACCATCTCAAAGATAGAAACTCAGACTTCTTGTCACTGATATTCTCCAGCCATTTCCTATCTACATTTAAACCTCTGAAAGCTTAAAAATTGAAAGGAAATATAAAGGTCAGCCTCCTTCCCTAAGCTTCCTAGTGCCTTAGAGTTCAATCAATCCTGGGCCAACACGGCCTTTGACTCTCTGCTTTAGTTTTTAGTCCACTAGGATGGGATCTACGTCTTTTGGAGGTCTTTTATCTACACATTTGGAGGTCCAGAAACCTACATCCCAGGGTGGGTGAGGGCTTGGGCCACATGAACTCAGGAAGTTCTACTTCCTCTGCTACCTATCCTGTCACTCAGGAGAACTCTGGCTGCCTTTAAAGAGAGCCCTATACTCAGACTGACCTTTAGCACTAAATTCAATGTTCTGTACACAATAATCATTTCAAAAAGCCTGGAAGAAAATAATCATCTTTTCATTTAGACTTGTCATTTTAAAGTGGTATCGGGTACTGCTTTCAGACACAAATACACAAAGAAAAGAAAAGAATAAAAGATATATACATATATATATATAATATAGATTATGATTCACAATAGTCGATAATGTAGGAAGCAGAGTGGACAAAAGGGTGTATTTCCTTCACCTGCTGAAAGAGGATAGAAAGAAGGATGTCTTTCTGTACTTGGTTATATCATGTGGTTGGGCCAAGATGGTAACAGTCCTGGGAAAAATTAGAGTTTTCCAAATAGTAAAAGAGACCCAGTGATACATCCAGAGAAAGAACTATGGAGTCTGAGTGCAGATCAAAGAGTACTACTTTCATTTTCTGTTGTTTTTTTCTTTTTCATGGTTTTCCCCTTTGTTCTGATTCTTCTTCCATAACATGACTAATATGGAAATATGTTGAAAATGTTTATACACGTATAACCTATATCAGTTGCTTGCTGTTTGGGGGAGGGGGAGAAGGGAAGGGAGGGAGAGAGACAAAAATTTAGACCTCAAAAATTTATAAATAAATTTGAAAACTATCAGAAAAAAATACTATTAAGTAGAAAAAAAAACCTAGTGATACTGGGTCTTCTCTTTTTAATTTTTTTTCATCTCAGCCTCCCCAGAGAACTTGTAGTAATTTGGTATGCATTAGTTGTTCATTAAATATTTGCTAAGTGACTGAGTGAATAAATGAACAGGTGGATGAAGTTAATGAGGAACAAAGACACCACAGAAAGAAATACAGCCCTGACAAAGGCTCAGGAAGATGAAAGATGAAGGCCCAGCCTTGGATCTATGCTGAGTTTAATTCCCTTATGCCGTATACACTGCTGGGGATGGTTTCTGGGTCTCATAAGATCAAGAGCTGAGAATACAATTTGTCAAATATCTTAACATAATTAACATGTAGTGGACTTCCTGCCATCTAGGGGAGGGGTGGGGACTAGGGGGAAAAATTTGTAACAGAAAGCTTCATAAGGGTCAATGTTGAAGAACTACCCATACATATGTTTTGCAAATAAAAAAGTATTAATTAAAAAAAAAAAGAGCTGAGAATAATGCCAATGAGATCAATACCAGTTTCTGCATGAAGTCCTTCCCCATGTATATCTCTTCCCAACTGTTAGGAGCCTCCCTCCCAAACTCATTTGCATTTAATTTTATATGTATTTGTATTCATTTGCTTTTTAAAAAATTTTGTATCTATTTATATAAATATTTGTTGTCTCCCCTATCCAAACAGAAGAGCCTTAAGAGTGGGAATTGCTTCATTTTTTGAACTTGCATCCCTGGAACTCAGCACAAGACCCTTAGTAGGTGCTTAATAAATACTTAATCACTGATTGATTGTTCCCTACATAGGCTGCTATATTTCACATTGAAGTAAACTTAGTTCTAGTAACTGAATACTCTTTACATACCAAGCACGTTTTCAACTCAGGGATACAACCTACATGGAATGCTCCCTCCCTTCCTTTAATCCTACCCATCCTTCTGTGCCAAGTTCATGTCCCACATCCCTTTTTTGTGGCTTGTCGGACCACCCTGGCTCAAAGGGAATTCTTCCCCCTCCCTTTTTCTTAACCCCTGCAGGTCCAATTATCCAAGTAAGTACCAGAAAAAGATACTAACCAGTATTAGAAATTATGGCAGGTACTCCCATCCATTCCCCAGGTGTAGGGCATCTGTGGCCAGATCTTTTCAATGTAGACCTATCCCTTTCCCATAAAGACTTCCCCCATTGTATTTTGATATATTGTGAGTTGGCATAAGAAATTAAATGGGGATTTGGGGGGAATTTTGCGGAAGCTTACAGACAACATACGAAGGTCTACAGACAACTCAGAAAAAGTAAAAAATTCAGACTTCTTTGTTATGAAGGGAGGTCCAAAAACTTTATTTGAATTTTCAAGATCACAGAGGTGCTGAACCCCTAAGTCTATGATGTGGAAAGAATAACTGCATAGATCAGTTTTTGCTCCCCTCCTCTTTTTTTTATTTTTTCCTTTGAAAAAAATCTCCTTCTTTTCTGAGTGGGAATTCAGAAAAGGACACAGGAGAAAACATGGACAATGTAAAGGCAAAAGCTATCAATATGATTTTAAACAAAATTGCTATAAAACTATAAATACCCAAGAATTAGCTTAGAAGGAAACTAATTTCAAAATAACCACAAAAGCAGAGGATTCAAAGAAAAACAATTGGATTTTACATAAGGATTACATAAGTGCCTAAAAATGATGCAAAAATTAAAATTTTAGATAAAAACTCTGGAGGAAAGAATTGGAGAGGGTCTACATAGCTTAGAAGAAAAAGTGATTAAATAACCACTTTCTCTTAAATAAATTTTACTTATTCAGAGACCAGGCCTGACAATGTATACAATATTCTGTCCCAGTAGTCCTCTACCTTTCTTACCTGAGGAAAAGGTATGAAATCTTAATTAAAATTATCTCTTTTTAAAGTAAAAATAGATTTTTAAAATAATTACATAATTTAAGCTAGTACAAAATGAAAACTGTTTCATATACAATTCTCTTGTGTTCTGCTGTGTATATGGAATTGCTCTCTTTTAATTCTTCAAGTTTAAAATAAAACAATTATAATTAAACAAAAAATAACAGATCAACAGCATCCTCATCCTATTCTTTTCCATTTCGTATTTTTTAATTTTGCTGTGAACTGTCATGCCTCTTAGAACCTTGACTCCAGTGCATCATTCATGCAGTATTGAGTGTGTATGTTAAGGGAGTGCTATTAATTATTTGACTGGACCAAGCAGCCCAACCAGATTCAGTAGCTGCTAGAAGGTACTGAGAACAAAAGGGTAAAGGTTGGAGTGTAGAAGCAAGACCTGGTTTCTTTGTGTCTGAAAAGACCTAGAAATGAAATAAACACTCACTAATTAGAGAATGATTGGAAGGGAAAGAGAATAACATGCAAGAAAAAATTATTATATGGTAAGAAATGACAAATATAAAAAATTAAGAAAAATATGGATTCACATGAACAAATATAAATTTGTATGAGCAAAGAAAAATAAGTAAAACCACAATAAAATATACAGAAATACAGAGAAAATTAGAAAATAAAGGTAGTAACATAAATAAAAATGATCTCAAACAGAAAGTTGATTTCCAAGTAACAAAAAAAAATCAATGCAGATCCTGGAGATATTGTGTGTGTGTGTGTGTGTGTGTGTGTGTGTGTGTGTGTGTGTGTATACAGTTATTCCTTCCACATCATAGGGTATAGCACCCTGCAATCTAGAAGAGACACATAAAAATTTTTGGCTCTTCCTTTATACCAGAGAAGTTGGAAATTTTCTTTTTCTTTTATGGAATGTTTACAATACCTCATCATAAAATTTGCATTAATTATTTGGTCATAGGCTATATATTATCTACTTCCCTTCATGTGTCATATACAATTTCCACAATGCCCTCTCCCACCCCCAGCTTCCATTTAATTTCTTCTGCCAACTTGTGATATATTGAAACCGCAGAAAAGGTTGCAATGTTGAAGGGGTAACTCTATATAAATAGATAGATATGTTTGTATCTCCATCTATTTATACACCTATCCCTAGCTACACATTTATATCTATCTAATTATCTACCTACCCGTTCTCTCGGCTGAAAGATGTAGAAGCCTATTAGAGCAGAATCTTATATATAAATATATATATAATCAGTACAGTCTCTGTATCACATGGTTTCTTTTTCTTTATCCATATGGGATTTCAAAATGATTGGGATGTCTAGATCAAAGACATCAATAAAACTTTTTTTTTTTAAAGCAAGGGTTAGGATAATTTCTGCACATTTTGATATTAAATGATTCATCAAATCAAATGCAAAATAATATGCAGATTTCTAACCGCTATTCAAATTACTATCTTAGATTCATAGATCCCACCAGTGTTCCTGTTGGGCCTATCTCCCAAAGAGATCTTAAAGGAAGGAAAGGGACCCACATGTGCAAGAATGTTTGTGGCAGCCCTTTTTGTAGTGGCCAGAAACTGGAAACTGAATTGGTGCCCATCAATTGGAGAACGGCTGAATAAATTATGGTATATGAATGTTATGGAATATTATTGTTCTGTAAGAAACGACCAGCAGGATGATCTCAGAGGCTTGGAGAGGCTTGCATGAACTGATGCTGAGTGAAGTAAGCAGAATCAGGGGATAATTATACACAGCAACAACAATATTACATGATGATCAATTCTGATGGACATGGCTCTCTGCAACAATGAGAGGTTTTAAACCAGTTCCAGTTGTTCAGTGAAGAAAGCCATATATACCTAGAAAGAGGGATGTGAAATTTGGACCACAACATAACATTTTGACTCTTTTTGTTGTTATTTGCTTGCATTTTATTTTTTTCTCATTTTTTACTGGTTTGATTTGATTTTTCTTGTGCAGCAAGATAATTACATAAATATGTATGCATATATTGGATTTAACATATATTTTACATGCTTAACATTTATTGGATTACTTGCCATCTAGGGGAGGGGGTGGGGGAAGGAGGGGAAAACTGCAAGGTTTTGCAAGGATTAATGTTGAAGAATTATCCATGCATATGTTTTGAAAATAAAAAGTTTTAATTAAAAAAAAAAAGAATTACAGATCTTTGTACCATCAGAAACCTGCAGGGGTAGCCCCTCATCTTCAGACCAATGCAGTACTCCTGCTTTCATTCTGCAGATTAGCCTGAATCCACAAAACAAAGTGAGGATTCAGTCACAGACACTACATTTTCAAAGGGCACCATCACCATAAAGGAGAGTAGCCAGGACTGAGCACTACTGTATGCATGGACTAGTTGAAAGAATTGGAGATGTTCCACCTGGAGAAGAGACTTGGAGGGGAGGGAGGTATTTAATAGCTTTATTTAAGTATTTGACTCCTGTGGAAGAGATTAGATTTGTTTTGTTTGGTGTGCCCCATTTTAAAAAAATAAAAAATAAAAATTCAAAGCAAGGGAAGGAAATGGAAGAGAGGTACATTTTGGCTTTAAAAAAGGAAAGAAACTTCTTAAAAAGCAAATCTGTCCAAAGCTAGCATAGGGAACTTTGCAAAGTAGTGAGGATAGGTTCAGGTAAAGGCTGGAAGACCACTTCTTAATAAGGACACTGAGGGGTAGATTTCCAGTTCATTTGGATCAGGCAGCCCGCAATGTCTCTCTGAAGCAGTTATTTTTGAGCCAAAGGCAAATTAACTCTCTGTAATTAACTGATAACGAGGTACTCAAGAGACCCAGGATTACAGATCTATTTATTAGGCTCAAGGAAAAAAAAAAAAAAAAATCACATCATTAGACTCAAAACCTGAACAGCTCAGTCGCTGTTACTTGAGCTACCCCATCAGATTCCAAATCTGATTCAGCTCCCCAGTTTTCCTTTCTGTCAGGACTCCCAAAGGAATGAGGCTACCAGAATGACAACATCACCCTGAGCACGTTTGCTTCTGCTTCAATTCTGCTTCCTTCCTCCACAAAGTCATTGATCCAGATTATCGCAGCCTGCAGACAGCTCTCCCTCCTATAATTCCTACCCCCAAGGATACTTCCTGTATTATTCTTTTGCATCTTCTCACGTACAGTTTCACCCCCAATCGCAAGTTAAATAACATTTTTTGCTTTTTGCTGAGGCAATTGGGGTTAAGTGACTTGCCCAGGATCACACAGCTAGGGAATGTTAAGTGTCTGAGGTCATATTTGAACTCAGGTCCTCCTGACTTCAGGGCTGGTGCTCTATCCACTGCATCACCTAGTTGCCGCCTAAATAACATTTCTGAACTTCAGCTTCCTGTTAGTGAAATGGGCATACTTCACAGCTGAGTTACTGTATGGTTTTCATTCTTTTAAATGCTACAAACATTTAAGACCCTTTGTTCTTGTAACCCTGTCCCCCTTATTTGTACTTGTATTCCCAGACTCCAGCACACAATATATGCATAATAACTACTTGGAAGTTGATTGATTTCAGTTATTGTTATTATTTCTGCTTACTACTATCTTGAGCCTTTATTTAGCTTTTTTGCTGATAAATTTTCATGCATGTAAATTCTGTCTCCCCTACCAGATTAGAAGTTCTTAAAGAATAGGGGATCTAGCTATACTTTTTTTTTTTGTATTTCCCCAGCATCTGAAGCAATGTCTTACACACAATAGCTACTAAATAAATGAACTGAGGAGCTCAGTGAATTTAAAAAGGTTCATTTACATAATTATAAAATAGGAATGAGAGTGAGGGTGAATAGATTACAGGATATCTAAGATACTCTCCCTCCCTAAAATCACAGTAGATAGTGATAGTCTTGAAGTGTTGAGTTCGAATCTAGCCTCAAGATACTTCCTGTAAACTGCGTGGCTGAAGGAAGGTTATTTAGCCTTCTATAATGATAGCACTTACTTCACAGCACTGATGGTGAGGATCAAATGAAAATCATATGAAAAGCAATTTGCAAACTTTGAGATATTATGTAAGCACTAGATATCATTATTATTAGTGGTATTGTTATCTAAAAATCTATGTATTTTTATAAATTTTGACCTACCTAGATTCCACTTCTGGGGTAAGTAATTCTAATAAATGACAGCATTAAGGTCAGTGGACTTGGCCCAGAGCTCTAGAGTCAGCAGAAGGATCAGAAAGATAAGCAGGCTAGAGAATGTTTGAATGATTTTTCCAATTTCCTAAGCACATGGTGATCACTCCACAGGGCAATGGGATCTAGTCTAGGCCAAGCAAAGAAAAAAAAGACTTTCAAAGGTCCTGCTCTCAGAGAGCCTTCTAATCAAAGAAAGAAAAAAGACGCAGGAATGAATGTAGCTACAAGTAATGACAACTGCATGTCCCCTCCATTCAAAAGCTAGCCCATATGGAGACCCATTTCTGCCTTCCTTCCTTCCTTCCTTGATGACCAAAGTTTAAAGTGATCTCATGCTTTCCTGAATTTTTACAGGATTTGTAGTCTATGCTACACAATCTGCCCTTTTAACTATTAATAATTTGCATTCTCTAATAGCTCCTTTTCTATGGCCCTGGCACTGAGATGGGCACAAAGGAAACCATCCATATGGAGAGGGAGAAGACTGAACAGCTCTTACAGGCTTGCAAGTCTTTTCCCAATCTGCCTTAATTCTAATGTCTTCCCTCTGTTAATTATCTCCAATTTAACCCATCAATATCTTGGCACAGAGCTGACTGGACATTGTCTCCCCCATTTAGGTTGCGAGCTCCTTGTAATCAGAGACTGGTTTTGGAGTTAGTTTTGCCTTTTTTTGTATCTCTAGCTCTTAGCAAAGGACTCATCATACATTAAGTCTTAATAAATGCTTGCTTTACTGTCAAAATATTTACATTTAATCTGTAAAATGAGCTGCAGAAGGAAATGATAAACCACTCTAGTGACCCAAATAGGGTCACCAAGAGTCAGCCCTGAGTAAACAACAAATTATTTCTCTCTCTTTTTCCCCCCTGAGGCAATTGGGGTTAAGTGACTTGCCCAGGGTCACACAGCTAGGAAGTGTTAAGTGTCTGAGGCTAGATTTGAACTCAGGTCCTCACTGCACCACCTAGCTGCCCCAACAAATTATCTTTAAAAATACAAGCCTGTATAGTTCTTTAGAGTTTATATACAACCTTCTCATATATAATTCAATGTAAGCCCCCAAACAACCCTATCATGTAGATTGTACAAGTATTATCACCATTTTGTCGGGGAGGAAATTAAGGCTCAAGCCAGTTAATGAATTATGCAAAGATACACAGCTAGTAAGTGCTAGATCAAGGATTTTACAGATGAGGAAACTAAGGCAAACAGAGCTAAGGGACTTGCCACCGATCACATAACTACTAAGTGTCTGACGTAAAATTTGAACTCAGGTTTTCCTGACTCCAGGGTCTGTGCTCTATCCATTGTGCTCCCTAAAAAAATAATGAAAGCATAACCAACTAAAATTAGTTTAATTACATAATTAAAATACAATTAATTTAATTAGCCACCTAAAATTTATTTAACTAAAAAGTGGAGAGAGTTTTCCCCTTAAACTATGCAGTTTATACATATGTGTGTACAATACACATATGTATGAATGCACATATACACACATACATTATTATACAATACATATATACACATATATACATACATACAATACATGCATATATATGTATATACAGATACACACATATATATACAATACATACACATATATGTATATACACATAAACACATATATACACAACACACACATATACAATGCATACACATGTATGTATATATACATATACAATACACACACATACAGACACACATGTACATGTATATCATTCCAGGGTTAGAAGACAGCTTGAACAGTGAATGCTTATTTCCCCCTATTTACCACAAAGAGAGCCTTCTATGGTAGCTTTCTCTTTCTCCTCCTTAACTTCTTCCTTTATCTTTCCTGTTTCCACCCCATCTCACACTCTCCCCTTTTGCTACATTTCATCTCTAGGCCAATAACCATTTCCACCGAAAGGTTCTGGGTTTTTTCCCCTCCAGGCTCCTTGGCTGAGACCTCTGTGACCTCCTGTCTCTTGTGACAGAGACGCTCTGTCCTGGACAGCTCCCCTTCCCCTCCCCCTCAATCACTTTGTGCCTCTAAGCCGCCAGACTAGAGTGATGAATTGCAAAGGGAAGCCGCTGGCCACTGACCTCATCTCCCTCCCTCTGCCAAACTTTCCCAGCCCTCCACAGCTGATGTTTCCTATGTCCTTCAAGAGGCCTTTCCTGATTCCTCCAGGTGTGAGTGCTCCCCTAGACAGTCTTGTATGTTTATTTTTATCAATTAATCACCAAGCATTTATTAAGTACCTACTACGTCCTAGGCACTAGGAAAGACGTATAAGGAATGAAGCAACCCCTGATCTCAAAGAGCTTACCTGCAAACAGGGGCCACAACAAATAGGCATTATATACAGAATAAATGTAAAAGAATAAATACAAGGGATAATCAGTTCTGATGGACGCGGCTCTTTTCAGCAATGAGGTGATTTAGGCAAGTTCCAGTGGACTTGCGATGGAGAGTGGAGTATAGGTACTGAATGTGGATCACAACATAGTATTTTCATCTCTTTTGCTGTTGTTTGCTTGCTTTTTGTTTTCTTTCTCATTTTTCCTCTTTTTTGATCTGATTTTTCTTGTGCCGCATGATAATTGTGAAAATATATCTAGAAGAAGTGCACATGCTTAACATATAATAATTACTTGCTATCTGTAGTGGATATCCTGCCATCTAGGGGAGGGGGAGAGGGTAGGGGGGGAAAAATTTGTAACAGAAAGCTTTGTAAGGGTTAATGTTGAAGACTTACCCATACATATGTTTTGCAAATAAAAAGTTTTAATTAAAAAATGCATGAAGAAAAAAATAATAATTACTTGCTATCGAGGGGAGGGGGAAGGGAAGGAGAAAAATGTGAAGCACAAGGTTTTGCAAGGATATATGTTGAAAACTATCTTTGTGTGTGTTTAAAAAAGAAAAAGCTACTATTAAAAAATAAAATAAATACGAGATAGTTAAATACAGGCAGCTAGTGGGAGCAAGTGGATAGAGATCTGAAGCTGGAGTCAGAAAGATTCTTCTTCCTGAGTTCAAATGTGGTCTCAGATGCTTCCTAAATGAGTTATCTTGGGCAAGTCTCTTAACCCTGTTTGCCCCAGTTTCCTCATGTTTAAAGTGGGTTGGAGGAGGAAATGGTAACCCACTCTAATATCTTTGCCAAGAAAATCCCCAATAGTGTCACAGAGTCAGACATGACTGAAATAACTACTTAAATTCAGTCTGAGAGGGAGGGCCCTAGACATTGAAAGGATCCAAACTGATTTGAGTTAGAAAGAGACTCTTAGAGGAAGAGCAGTATTTTATGAGGCAGAGGTCAAGAGAGAGCATTTTGATATGGTACACGATCCATATAGAATTGAGAGATGAAGTGTCATGTGTAAGGAATAGGAAGATAATTAAAATTAAAATAGTTCATATTTATATGTACCAGGTACCATGCTAAGCACTTTATAATTATTATCCCATTTAACCCTTACAACAACCTTGGGGAGAGGGTTGCTGCTATTTTATGCCCCTATATAGTTGAGGAAACCAAGGCAGACAGTGGTGAAGTCCCTTGCCAGACTCCCACAGCTGATTAGTGTCTGAGACAGAATTTGAACTCAGCTCTTCCTGACTCAGGGTCCAGGACTCCAACCATCGGCCAGCCTAGCTACTTGAAGATCAGCTTGACAGGACTGCAGTGTCCAATGCAGCTGGAGAGGTAGGTCCATGCAAAGTGGTGAGAAACTTTGAAAGCTAAACAGAGACGTGGACATTTTATCCCAGGGGCAGACAAGAGGCGGCCACTGGGATTGATAGAACAAGGGCTGATTTGGTCAGCTCTGCACTTAAGAAATCACTTTGGCCGATGGATGCAAGACCCTGTATCCCTCCAATAGAAGGGAAGGTGCTTGAAGGCAGACTGTCTCACCTTTGGCCTAGGACAGGGTCTGATACCTAGTCAGGACTTAAGAAGTGCTTGCTTGGGACTGAGTCTCTCCCCCTCACTCCCCCCTCCTCTCACCAAATTGTGTTTTTCCCCTGCCCGTGGTTCCCCTGGCCAGTCTGCATATGGAGAAGCTCCTACTCACAGCTCAAGGATGAGGACCACATCTGTTCGGTTCTCATAGACATCATGGAGTTTGATGACATTGGGATGCAGGATCTGCTGCAGAATGTGCACCTCCCTCTCAATTTCCTCCCGCTGCACCCCTCGACGGCTCGCCTGGCTCTGCCTTTTCTTGATGAATTTGGCTGCATACTCGGCCCCCGTGCTCTTCTCCCGGCATTTCTTCACTATGGCAAACTGGCCACTGCAGAAACACAAATCCATACCAGAATGCTGATGTATTGTGGACTGCAATGGTGAGAACAACAGAAATAACCAACATGTTCTAAATCACTTGAATAACGAAAAGAAGTCATCGTTCCAGCTTGGATGCCAGCAATACCTTTATTATCATTAATATAATTTCAAGGGGGAATTTCAGTTAGGTAACTGTGACATAGGAAAGGGCATTTATTCCCTTTACTCTAGGTAAAAAAAAATAATAAAACTGAGGCTCTGAGAAGGTAAGAACACATAATGAGCTGGTTAATAGCTGAACCAAGGCTAGGTCCTGGACTTTGAATAGCTAAATCAAGCTATCTCAGACCAGAACAAAGGGAGAAGCAGTAATTATTGTAATAGAAGAATCAATTTAAAGTTGAAAGGGGCAAAAAAAAAGGCACTTAGCATTTGACAGATGAGGGAATAGGACAAAAAAGCCAAAGTGATTTATGAAGGTAGAGAGATATTTCAGGTTAGGTCATAAGTTGTGGGATTTTGGTGGAACATCAGATCTTAAAGGTTATGATGATGCATGATGAAAAGGAGAAGAAAATCATGGTAAAACATTGTTTTGCATTGGCTAGACATCCATAGCCAGTAATAGGAAAGAAAATTACTGATGCTGAGAGCCCTGCCTGGGCTTCATACAGGTTGGCCAGCTAATCTCAGAAATATCTTCCCTTTTGTTCTCTGGGATATTCTCTCTCTCTCTCTCTCTCTCTCTCTCTCTCTCTCTCTCTCTCTCTCTCTCTCTCTCTCTCTCTTTCTCTCTCTTCTTCCCTCTTTCCTTCCCACTCTCCCTCCTTCCATTTCCCTCTCTCTGTCTGATCATCTGTCTCTCTTTGTGTCTGTTTATTTCTCTTTCTCTGTCTGTTTCTCTGTCTGTCCATCTGTTTCTGTCTCTCTTTTTCTGTCAGTCTCTCTAATCTCTTTTATCTATTAAATAAGCAGGCTGGGTGAGATGATCTCTAAGCATCTAAATCCTATCATTCTATTATAAACCAGTCTTCCATTCCTTTTGTCCAAGTTCATTTAGGAACAACAGAATGACCACTGAAATTAGGAGAGGTGGAAGATTGACTCCAACTTCAGAAAGTCGCTCCAGACTAAGACAGCTCCAATCCAGAGGAAACCATAAAAACATCCCAAAGTCAGGAAGTAGCACACACAGGAACTAAAAATCAATCAACAAATTTTTATTGCCCTTCTCTTCTGGTTCAGCATAGCACTAAGCATAGAAGCAAATAGAGATTCTGCTCTTGGATTCAAGAAATCTTGAGTTTAAATCTTGCCTCAGGCACTCATTAAGCGATGCCAACTGGGGCAAGTCCTTGAACCTCCATGAGCCTCAGTTTCCTCATCTATAAAATGGGGATGGTAATAAATACCTGTGTTATTATGAGATTCAAATTATATCATATTTGTAATGAGCTTATCCTGATGCCTAGCACATGGCAGGGCTATTATTATTATTATTATTATTATCATTCTTCTTACCATTATTACAAAAAGAGACAATTAGTTGACATAGTGAATAAAATGTTAGGTCTGGAGTCAAGAAGACCTGAGTTCAAATTCAGGCTCAGGTAATCCTTCTCTGTGTGATCCTGAGCAAGTCACTTAACCGTCTAACCTGTCTCAGTTTTCTCAACTGTAAGATGGAGATAATAATAGTACCTGCATCCCAGGCTTGCTTGGAGAGGATCAAATGAGACAATATTTGTAAAAAACAAAAAACAAAAAACTTATCAGAGTGTTTATTTTCTTCTAAGTAGATTATTTTGCAAACCTTAAAATGCTATAATAATGTTAGTCATTATTATATTACTTTCCAAAGTTGGAGTCAATTTCCTACCTTTCCTAATTGCAGTGGTCATTCTATTGTCCCTAAATGAACATGTGCAAAAGGCACAGAAGACTGGTTTATATAGACCCATAGGATTTAGGTACTTAGAGATCATCTCACTCAGCCTGCATAAAGGAGTTTAGAGACAGACAAAGGGAAAGAGCTAAGTGGTACAATGTATGGAATACCAGTTCTGAAGTCAGAAAGACGCATCTCCCTAAGTTCAAATCCAGCCTCAGACACTTATTAGCTGTGTAACTCTGGGCAAGTCACTTAACTCTGTTTGCCTCAGTTTCCCCATCTGTAAAATGAACTGGAGAAGGAAATGGCAAACCACTCCAGTATCTTTGCCAAGAAACCTCCAACTGTGGTTACAAAGAGTGGACTGAACAACAACAGATTGTTTTTATTAATATAGCTCTTTGAGGTTTGCAAAGTGCTATGTTCATGTTAGCTATTATTTTTATTGCAGTCAGCTAAGTGGCTTGGTGCTGTGGATGGAAGTCAGGACAAGCCAAGTTCAAATCCAGTCTCCAACACTTGCTAGTTAAGTTGCTTAACCTCTGTTTGTCTTAATTTACTAGAAAAGGAAATGGCAAGCAATGCCATTATCTTTCCCAAGAAAATCTCACGGATAGCACTGGTATGCTATGATTCACAGGTCACAAGGAGCTGAACCCAACTGAGCAACATTATTGTTCTTAAAAGACAAAGGCATAAATACAAAATTGGAAAAACCAAGTACAAAAACATGAAAAGAGACGATAATACTGATGATATCATGAAACAGTAGGAGATGGCAGCCCCATGAATAAGGATTACAGAAATTCAGAGAAGGGGAGAGATTCCTGAGGGCAGCAGGAGGCTGGAAAGACTAGAGTGAAAGAAACCTATTTAAATTATATATTAACTCTGTCCTGATTCCTTGGCCCAATGATGTCTTCAATTCATCCACTGTACCGTGATGAATGTTTAGAAGAATTGCATGTGTTTAACCTATATTGGATTGCTTGCTGTCTTGGGGAAGGGTGGGGGGAGAGAGGCAGAAATATTTGGAAGGTTTTGCAGAGATAAATGTTGAAAACGATCTTTGCCTGTATTTAGTCCTCCTGACTCCAGGGCCGGTGCTCTGGCTGCCCCTTTGCATGTATTTGGAATAATAAAATATTGTTTAAAAAATCATCTGCTGTAGGATCTTTCTCAGACCACAACAAAGCTGACCCATTTAACACTGAGATGAACATCCCACTGCCTCATCTAGCCATCTCCAGATGCCTGAATCCCAGCAACCCTTCAAAGACTTCTGGGGCATTATTTATCTTTATTATATTACTATACCCTTGGCATTATTTATCTCTGTATCTCTTCTAGTGACTAGCACAGACCTGCTCTAGGACGGAGTTTTAATAAATGTCAGGTGAACTGAATTAAATTGAATTACTTAAAAATGCTTCCTGGCCCTTCTGGTCAAACTAAGCCTCATTCATCATGTCTTAAGCATCCCTTCCAATTGTATATGTTGCCAAAATTGTGTGTGCTGATATTGCACAAAATCAGGGTAGCCTTACTCTTTCCTCTCCTCGCTGGCTAACAGACATTTAAATAGTGCTTTACACTTTTCACAGATCCCTTTTTTGATCTTCACAGTCATCCTGTGAGGCAGGTAAGCACCTGGACCAGTGCCCCGACTATTAGCCCCATGCTCTGTCCTTTCCATCCCTATTCCACAGATCTGCAAATCTGAACCCAAGGTCAGGGGAAGGCAGTTTTCTGAGAACAGAATCTCCACCCGCCAAGAGCTCGGGTCACCTGGATCCATTCTTCTCCTTGTCTGTGTTAAAGGGGAGCGGTGACGTCCCTCTGACGCTGAGCCTTTTATAATTCCCCTTTACGCTTCCAGAGGAGAATGAGCATCGTTTGCACTGGCTGGCGGATTTTCTTGTTGCACAGCAGCAGTTAAATGTGAGAGGTTAATGCGGGTCAGGCTGAGTGCCGGCGTCTTCCTATCACACCGAGAGGGAAGTATTTTAAGAGGAGATGACTAATGAATACCAGACAGAACTGAGACTCATCTGACATTCTCCGTTCGATGGGAGAGGAGTCTCCCTAGCACGGACCTCCTTCTGGTCCTGGGACTCAGGTAGAACCACTGTGAGTGATTAGGGGATCACTGAAGCCTGGAGGGCTCCAGGCAGGTTAGTGTCTCCCGCAATAATCCACTAATACTGATGCCCTAAGCGAGAACTTGGAAATCACCCCAAATTCTACTTCCTTTAAAAGCCTGTATCAGATCTCACACTCGCATTTATATGAGGTTTTGAGGTTTACTGTTGTTCATGTTTGACTCGTCATGATCCTATTTTGGGTTTTTTTTCTTGGCAAAGATAGCAGAGTGGTTCGCTATGTCCTTCTCTGGCTTATTTTACAGGTGAGGAAACTGAGGCAGGTAGGGTAAGTGACTTGCTCAGGGTCACACAGCTGAGGTCAGATCTAACTCATGAAGAGTTCTCTATCCACTGTGTCACTGTCATCTCACTGCCCACTTTGAGGTTTACCAACTGTTTTTTCTCCTATAGCAATCCTAGTAGTAAAAGTATTATTATTCCCATTTTACAGATGAAGAAACTGAGGTTTAGAGAGTCAGAATTTGAATCCAAGCTTTGACTCCAAATCCATCATTACTTTCCCACTCTATCAGATGAGGGATTCCCTTTATTTAGTTTTCTGTTTTCTTACATTTCTTAAGGGCTAGTCTAATAAACTTTCTGAGGACAGGCACACTGCCTTAGGCTTATCTTTATTTTCTAACAATGCAGGACTTCTTTTAAGTCTCTGCTAAAGTCCTACTTTCTACAAAAATTAACCTTTCTCAGTCCTCCTTACTCTTCTTGCCTTTCCTCTGAGATTATCTCAATTTATCCTGTACATATCTTCTTTGTACATAGTACTTTCTGGATACTTTAACCCTGTTTGCCTCAGTTTCCTCATCTGTAAAATGAACTGGAGAAGGAAATGGCAAACCACTTGGGTATCTCTTTGAAGAAACCTCCCACTGTGGTCACAAGCCAGTTTGTAGCAGAACTGAAAGAGTACCAGAATTAGGGTCAAGGAAATCCAAGTTCAAATCCAGCTTCCAGACATTTGCTGATTGTGTGTTTCTGGGGGAAGTCGCTTCACTCTCTCTGCCTCAGTTTCCTCATCTGTAAAATGAGCTGGAGAAGGAAATGACCAACCACTCCAATATCTTTGCCAACAAAACTCCAAATAGGGTCCCAAAGAGTTGGACACAACTGAACAACAACATAGCTATTTGCAAGCCATTGCCTCCATTTCCCCCTTTCTTTGCACCCCCAATGTGATAAGCATAGTGAATGATACATAGCATGTAATAAATGCAAGTTGAATGCTAAAAGCAGCAGGGATCACAGTGTCTGCATCATGGACTTAAGATCCCAAACCCGGACACACAGAGAAGCTGGCTTCTCTCCAGTTACCAAAGAGTTCTTACCATCAGAAACTTTGGGGTCTTTCAATACAGAGATTGGGTAAAAGAAATAAATCAAGAAAAGGGCTCCTTAATTTAAATGGAGGTCACAAATAGAACCAACCATGCATGGTCCAAAGATATTCCTGAAACTTGCTAGAGACCCAGTAACTAGGTGATGGAATAATTAGGTGTTTTGTAAGTAGGTGATGGAATAGCCTAAGGCTCAAATGGATCAGCAAGGTGGTACAAGGGATAGAATACCCAGTCTGAAGTCAGGGAGACTCGTCTTCCTGAGTTCAAATCTAGCCTCAGATACTTACTGTGTGACCATGGGCAAATCACTTAACCCTGTCGGCCTCAGTTTCCTCATCTGTTAAATGAGCTGGAGAAGGAAATAGCAAACAAAACTCCAAAAAGGGTCACAAAGAGGGGAACATGACTGAACAAAGTGGAAAAATAAGCTATAGAAACTATCGAAGCCCAAAGATCATCCCCATTTGGAAAGCTTTCTCAGGTCTCTTTCTGAGAAGGCTAGTAGGTCAATAAATATGTATTAAGTACTAACTATGTGTAATACATTGTGATAAGGACTAACATCCAGGGAAGCAGCTTGGGCAGTTGGAAAGAGCACTAGACTTGGGAATCTGGAAGAGCCAAATTCAAATTCTGCCTCAAGACACTTGCTAACTAACATGTGACTCTGAGAAAGTCTATTAATCTCTACCAACTTCAATTTCCTCATCAGTAAAATGGGGATTATGCTATCACCTGCTACACAAATCTACAGCCAAATTTCAATGAGATAGTGTGTGTGAAGCATTTTGTAATCCTAAAAGTGTCATCTCAATGTTAGCTATTATTATTATTATGAGGTAACAAGATAAATAAGACCTGGTTCCTTCCCAGAAGAAGCAAGCAATCTAAGAAGGCAGATGAGACTCAGGAGAAAAAAACATAATACAAGTAAGAATAGACAAGTACAAACAAATAGCCAGGATTTGGAGGAAAAGGTAGTAATCCTATCTTTGCTACTTACTCGCTGTGTGGCCTTCGGCAACTAACAACCTCGCTGGGCCAGTTTCCTCATCTGCAAAATGAGCCAGTGGGATGAGTTTGTCTCAGAGGCTCCTTCCAGCTCTGGAGATTATCAGAGAGCAAGTAATTTTCTTAGCCAGGGCCCAGTTTGTTCTGAGAAATTAAAGTAATCCTATGACTGTTTTTAAATGCTTCTTCCCAAGAATGCAGGATTGAGTGAGAGTCTCATTTAAGAGAAAAGAGAAAACAATTGGAAGTCTGATCATTCCCGGAGAAAACTTCCAGATTGCAATCAGATTCCAATAGCTGAGAGAAGCAATTAAATTATCAGAAGCAGCAGCAGTTTTCCTGAGCAAAGTATCTCCATGAAAATGTCACCCCAATTTAGTCCAACTTTCACATAAGTAATGCTAGAGGACCTCACCTTAGAATATGTCCTCATCAACAACAAATTTTAAAACTCACAATTTTAGGCATATGCCTTTTGTAATAGTAATTGGAATGGTATCTACCGTGGATGTAGTACTGCTCATGGGATTTTCTTGGCAAGGATACTGAAGTGATTAGCCATTGCTTTCTCCACTCATTTTACAGATGAGGAAATTGAGGCAGGCAGGATTAAGTGACTTTCCCAGAGATTAGATTTGAATTCATGCCTTCTCGACTCCAGATCCAGCCTTTCTAGCTGCTTCTAAAGTTCCCTTCAAAGATCAACTGAGACACATCTTCCACATGAAGTATTTTATGACCTCCCTAGACTCCCCCCAACCCAATCCCATAGCCACAAATTTGTTTTATATATGTACATATTGTCTCCCTAAAAAAAAAGTGAACTCAAGACCTGGGACCATTTCAGCTTTCTGAAACACCTAGCTCAATGCCAGGTAAGAAATGGGTATTTAAAGGGTTGGTAATTGATGTATCAGCTATTTAACAAAGTGATCCTCACTTTACAAGAAAAGGAAATTCAAACCCAAAAATGTCTTTTGATTTGGCAGTGATAACATAGCTAGGAAGTATGAGATGCAGGATTCAAATTCAGATCTTTCCCAAGTCAGGAGCTTTCTAAATCAGGAGCTCTTTCCACTATAACATTTGGAAACTTCAAACATAGATCCTCCTATCACTGCCCTTTGGGAAGCATCAATGAGCCTGTAGCATATTATCCACATTCATCGTTTTCCAAGGCTATGAAAATAGACTTGGGAGTTAGTGTCTGATTCTCAGTTCTGCTACAAATTGGCTGGTGACTTCTTCAATCACCTTTTTTATGTCTCTGTTTCTTCATTTGTATTACCTGCACATGCTCACCTATCACAAAAGCCCAAATCTAAACTGTCATGCAAAGATGAGGCGGGTGAGGTGACATTTCCAATGCTGGGAACGCTTTTCCTACCAGTGGATTTAAGAAGCCTCCTAGGAAAGAATAGTTAGTGTTACAGCTAATCCCCCCAAACACTGAAATTACATACTGAACCACAGCTTATAACAACACATTCTCGCAGAATTATGTAATTAATACACACCCCTTCTTAAGCAGAGGCTTCTGTCTGATTCACTAACTCAACAACAAGAGGAGGAAAAATTTCATCTCGTCCCCACTATGCCAGGCACTTGATGCCAAGTTTCTGCAGGCACCAGAAGATAAATCCTGACTTGGGGAACAATTTCTAAGCAGGATACCCTCCCACTTTACTCATCTCAGCCATGTCCTCCCAGGTTCTTTTTTTTTTTTTTCATAGCTAAAATCAGGACTTGCTCCATAGAGTACTTTATCAATCGAGGAAAGATTTGGCAGAAAGATCAAGAATCACAGAATTCAGAACTGAAAGGAGCCTGACAGTATCTCAAGTCCTCATTTTATCAATGAGGAAACTAAAATTCATATATATGAAGTGACTTGGACAAGGTCACTCAAGTATTAAGTACCAGAAGCAGAATCTCAACTTGGGACCTCCAACTCCAAATTCAGTTCTGTTTCTGTTATGTTGAAGTTCTAGCCTCCATTCTGCTACTTGTGTAAGGCATTTCATTTGAGTTCTCTCTGACTTTCAGGGTTTTTTTCTGCCAAAAAGAAATTTTATTTTTTAAAAAAATATTTTATTGAATTCTTTAAAACATTTTAATTAAATAATAATTATTATTATTTTTGCTGAGGCAATTGGGGTTAAGTGACTTGCCCAGGGTCACACAGCTAGGAAGTGTTAAGTGTCTGGGAATAGATTTGAACTTGGGTCCTCCTGACTTCAAGGCTGGTGCTCTATCCACTGCACCACCTAGCTGCCCCCAAAAAGAAATTTTAAAAACCCCACACCATATCACACAAGGGTATTGAGGGTAGAATGAGACATGGGAAAGGCATTTGCAAAGTCTAAAGCATGTAAAATGTATTAGCATCTATTAGACAATACCACAAGGACTTTCCCCTATCCTGTGGAGATTTCCCTTGCACAACAGCAAGGTCTGTTTGGATAATTCTAGGATACAAAATGAGCACCTGTTTGTGCCGGGGCAGAAAGAAAGAATAGTATTTGTTCATTCCATCCCGTGGCACAGGTTCCCTGCTCAGATCCTAGAAGTGAAACGGTGACCTGGTCTTTCCAGATAATGGCACGGGCACTAATAATAGGTGAAGGGACCTCCAGGAGAACATTCGAGATTAGAGCATTCTCCCTTGAGATTCACCAAGGCAGGTAGTGCAGTGGATAGAGCACCAGGTGGGAATCAGGAAGACCAAGTTCAAATCCGGCCTGAGACACTTACTGGCTGTGTGACCCTGGGCAAGCAATTTAGCCTCAGTTTACTCATAAAATGGCAAACCACTCCAGCCTCTGCCAAGAAAACTCCAAATGGAGTTGCAAAGAGTCACACATGACTAAAAATGACTAAACAACAACAAAGAGATTCATCCTCATCCCCTTCTCCCTGGCTGCTACCACCTAGAAACAGGAACCAGAGAAAGCTGTGAAGGTCCACCTTGTTATTGCTTGTCCTTTGTTCTCCAAGAGGGCCATGACATCAGGGAGGGGATGCTGTGACATGCAAGTGACTTGGATTTAAGTGAGGGAGGCTGGGCAAGGTCACCTGCCTGACTTTCCCTCCAGACTATCTGGGTCCAGTGGTCAGATATAGATCAGGCTGACTGGAGATGACCCTAACATCTACCTTAGTCTATTAAAGGAGTTCTCTCATTAACTACAAGGGATCATAGATCATAGACATGAAACTAGAAGGCAATCAGAGACTGTGTTATTCCCATTTTACAGATGTGGAAATTGAGGCTCTCTGAGATCAAGTAGTAAGTGTCTGATCCATGTCTCCTTAAATTTTCTTTGCCCATTTCCCACCAGTGTAAAAGGTTTCCCTGTTATACAACTGTAGTCAATATATATGCTGTTTTACTGCTTCTTTCTAATGGACATTATAAAAGTACTACCTGAATATATACATGCTTTGAGGAATTTTAAATGTAATCTATGACGTGCTATTTCTTAGAGTAAGGGTTCTTAACTTTTGCTGTACCGTGGACTCCTCTGGCAGTCTAGAGAAACCTATGGAGCCCCTTCTAAGAATGCTGTTTTTTAAATTTATTTTTTATTCATTTTCAACATTTTATTTTTCTAAATACATATAAAAATAGTTTTCAACATTCATATTTGTAAGATTTATGCTCCAAATTTTTCTCCCTTCCCCTTTTCCAAGACAGCAAGCAATCTGATATTGGTTAAACACGTGCAGTTCTTCTAAACTTATATCTATGTATGTAATGTTGTACAAGAAAATTCAGACCAAAAGGGAAAAACCTATGAGAAAAAAAAAAAACAAAAAAGTGAAAATACTATGCTTTGATCCACATTCAGTCTCTTTAGTTCTCTCTCTGAATGTGGATGGCATTTTCTATCTCAAGTTTATTAGGATTGCCTTGAATTACCACATTGTTGAGAAGATCCAAGTCCATTACAGTTAATCATCACATAATCTCATTGTTACTGTGCACAATGTTCTCTTCGTTCTGCTCACTTCACTCAGCATCAGTTTATGTAAGTGTTTCTAGGCTTTTCTGAAATCAGCCTGCTCATGATTTCTTATTGAACAATAATATTCCATTATATTCATATACCATAACTTACTCAACCATTCCCCTACTGACGGGGATCCACTCAATTTCCAATTTTTGCCATTACAAAAAGGGCTGCCACAAACATTTTTGCACATGTGGATCCTTTTCCCCTCTTTTTATGATTTTTTTGGGATACAGACCCAGTAGAGAGACTTCTAGATCAAAGGATATGCTCACTTTTATAGCCCTAAGAATGCTATTTTAAATGCATAAAATTAAATACAGAATATAAAAGAAATCAATTACACTGAATATAGTAATCAAAAAGTTTTTAAAGTGTATAAACCCTAGAGTAAGATTTCTTGTCTTAGAAGCCTCCATCCAGAACCATGAAGCATCACCATGTTAAATCACTATTTGATATTGATGCTGGGGTTTTTTAGTTGAAATTTGTCTACAAGTGGCAATAATGCAGGCAGAAATGGAAGTGAGTCACTAAAAATACCACATAAAAACTGCTTTCTAAAGTCTGGACTGTGTTCCTTTCAGGTCACAGATGTATTCTTTATGCCAGGTTTCTGATGGAACTGGAATTTAACTGGCCAGTTAAGTTTTTACAAGGGACTACAATAGATTCTGAGAATGCAAAGATAAAGAAAAGAAACCAATTCTCCTCCCAGGTATCTTAAATTCTATTCTAGACACTCAACACTTGCCCCGATAAAAGTCTTCCTTGTCTTCAATTAGACCACTTCTCTTCACCTGAACTAATGCTGGTTGGCAACTTTTCTCCTAGTTCAATTCCCCAGACTTAGTCCATCTCAGGTACATCACTGGCCCATCACTGGTGGCAGCTTCCTAAATCCCAGAAGCTCCCAGCACAACCTACTAACTAGTGTAACTAACAGAACCAAATGGAATAGAAACATACATCTGGGCCAAGCACTCTCTTGGTTTCAGGTTCTGATGAAAAAATAACAGGCAGAAAGTTACCTAAAGTTTTCCCAGGAGTTATCTTCTTGTGCATGTTCAGATCCCTGAGTTATCTGATTCAATAAGTCAACCAGCAAGCCTTTATTTATTAAGTTCCTACTATATCCCAGGCACTGGACTGGGTGGAGATACAATGACAAAAATAAAATGATTCATAGCCTCAAAGGACTTACATTCTTTTAGAAGAGAACATATGTTCAAATACAAGTAAATACCAAATGTATTCAAAATAGATCAGCCAGGTAGGGAATGGATTGAGGGCAGGGCCTGGAGTCAGGAAGACCTGAATTAAAATATGGCTTCAAACACTTCCTAATTGTGTGACACTGGGTAAATCATTAATCTCTATTAACCTCAGTTCTTCATCTGTAGAATGGGGACATCCTAGAGAAGGAAATAGTAAACCACTCCAGTCTCTTTGCCAAGGCCTAAGTAAGCTAGAGAGTCTGAGAGTGGAATTGAGAGAGTATATGAAAATATATACAAATCAATAAAAAGGTAATTTGGGAAGGGGAAGCATTAGCAGTTGGAGGAGATCAGAAAGGGAGGAGGTGCTTCCTGAGCTAAGTTTTCAAGGAAACAAAATAATATAAGGGCCCCGAGTCATACTGGTCTTCAGTGATTAATTTTAATTTGAGGTTTCATCCCAAGCCAAGCACTATGAGGCTAAGTGCTAGGAAAACAAATACAAGCAAGACAATAGTCCCTGCTCTCAGGGAATGTCATTTCTTTTTTCTTTTTTTTGGTGGAGGCAATTGGGGTTAATGACTTGTCCAACGCCACACAGCTAATAAATATCCAAGGCCAGATTTTAACTTGGTTCCTTCTGAGTCCAGGGCAGAGCTTACTTTCTAATGAAAGAAAACCTATAAAAGAAAGCTAGAAAGGATGGTATCTGGAGGACAGGCTCCAGGCAACAAATGGTCAAAGCTTATCTATTAACAGCCAGGCTATCAGCTATGGGACTAATATCTTCTATTTATTTATTTGCTTGCTTGCTTAATTTATTTAAATTTTTTAGAATTTATTTTGGTGTGAGGAAGGAGGATGAAGATCATTGCTGGAGAGCAGGTAGCACAGTGAGATGATTGTTTCACAGCTACATAGGTTCTTAATAAATGCTTATTAATTGATTGGTTTCTACAAGCTGTCTATCAGGTAGTATATTGAAAGGCTATAGTTTAAAACCTATCTCTTCTTTCCCTCTTCCTCACCGTCTCATATTGTCAGTTCCCAAGTCTTGTCAGTTCTACGTCCTCCACGTTTCCCCCTTCTATCCCATTTTCTTCCCTCCCATGGCCACTATTTTATTTCAGGTCCTTATCCTCCCTGCCCAGACTGCTTGTGATGGCCTCTTAATTGATCTCTCTGCCTCCAATTTCTTCTCTATTTCACACAATTGCCAAAGACAAAGATGTGAATATGTCAAAAACAAAATACAACGCTTAGTGGCTCCCTATTGCTTTTAGGATGAAATAAAATCATAGATTTAGAGATGGAAAGAACCTTAGAAATCATTGCAAACCCCCTTATGATACGATAAGGCTACTGAGTCTTAAAGAGGTAAATTTTAGAAGTGCTTTGCCCAAGATCATACAGGCAGCAAGGAGCAGAGGATTTGAAATTCTGAGCCTTCTTTCCACTATACCCACTAGCTAGGCCAGCTACAGGGATTGTCTTCAGGCTCACTGTTGGGTCATCACCGTTGCCCCCCAAACTGCATAGTCACACCCAGCAATTCCTGGCCACTGTCTCCAAGGCTTTCTAATGATGTTCATGCCTATCAAGTTTCTCAAGTGTTGGGAAGAGGTGCTGATATCAGCTTCTCCCCAAGTCCTGGTCTTCCACTCTGGTTTCTTAGAAGAAGCTGAGTCAACCTGGAAGAGATTGGGAAAGGATACCTACCATTCACTCTGAACTACTCATGCATGGAAAAGCTTGCTGAGCTTAAGGTGACAAAACTTGTTTAGTAACTAATAGAGACAGAGCTGCTAATGATGCTAAATGGTTTTACGTGTTCTATAAATATCATCCTGATCTGACTATGAGCAAATGACTGAACAATTGCACTCATCTCACATCCAGAAAAATTATGCTTAAGATTCTTCAACAATATGTGAATTGAGAATTACCACAAGTACTGACTGTTTTGCAAAGAGCAGAAGAACTAGAGACCAAATTGTCAACATTTACTGGATTATGGAGAAGGGAGTTCCAGAAAAACACACACTTTTGCTTCATTGACTACACAAATGCCTTTGACTGTGGGGATCACAACAAAATGCAGTGAGTTCTCAAAGAGAAGGGAGCACCAGATCATCTTATTTTTCTCCTGAGAAACCTGTATGCAGTCTAAGAAGCAACACTTAGAACTGAAACTGGGACAACTGATTAGTTTAAGACTGGAAAAGGAGTATGATAAGGCTGTATATTGTCACCTTATTTATTTAACATATGCAGAATACATCACGCTAGATGCCAGCCTAGACAAATCAAAAGCTATAATTAAGGTTGTCAGGAGAAAAATCAACAATCTTAGATATGCAGATGATATATTTTTAGGGCAGAAAGTAAAGAATTAAGATGCCTCTTAATGAGGATGGAAAAGGAAAGTATAAAAGCTGGCTTGAAGCTTAACATCAAAAAAACAACAAAAACCCTAAGACTTTGGCAACTGTTCCCATCAATTTCTGGCAAATGAAGGCGTAAGAAATGAAAGCAATGTCAGAGTTTATATTCTTGAGCTCAAAGATAACTGGAGATGATGACAAATTAAAAGATGCTTAGATGCTTGCTCCTGGAAAGAATGCTATGGCAAATAAGGGCAGCATACTAGAAAGCAGGGACATCACCTTGCTTGACAAAGGTCTATTTATTCAAAGTTATGGTTCTTCTTATGGCAATGAGTGGCTATTAGAGCTTTCAAATGGAGGACTTTGAGAATCCCTTGGACAGCAAGGAGATCAAATCAGTCAATACTTGAAAATAATTCAGATAATCACTGGAAGGTCAAATATTGAAGTTGAAGCTGAAGGTCTCTGATCACATAATGAGAAGGTAGAATACACTGGAAAAGATCCTGATGTTGGAAAGACCAAAAGCAAAAGGAGAAAAGGTGAAGGATGAGATATAGAGTGTCATGAAAGTACTGATCATAAGCTTGGACAGACTTTGGGAGACAGTGGAGGATACAAGAACCCGGCATGATATGATCCATGATTTGGGCCATTTACATATATGAATTGGATAGTATAGTAAATTGGATATAATTGAAGGACAGCAACAAACTATGAATGCACATAGATACAAGCTGACTGATCTCGGGCCAAAACTGTGAAAAAGACTGTCTTTGCTTCTTCCAGCCCAAATTCCTCCCTTTGAACGCTTACCTCCCCCAGGTCCACCCAGGGGATTCCTCACCCACCCCTCCCTCTCTTTCTCCCCTTCCCTCAGCATCCTGCCTAGACTTCAGATGTTTCATTTACTATTTTCCTTCAAGTAGTACCTATCACTAGGAAACCTGCTTTTAATTCACGATCAAAACCTTTATCTAAAAGGATTCAACTTTAATGGTGGGATTATAGGCAATAGGAGATAGGATGAAGATATTTTGCACATGATGGCTAAGTTTCTAAAATTGATTCATTTCAATCCAATCCAATTCAACAAACCATTTAGCAGATGCCTACCATACACATGATATCATGCTAACAATAGTAATACAAAACCAAAACAGTCCCTGTGTATTTTGATGAAAAGAATATAGCATGTAACCAACTTTGGAAATAAAAAAGTTCTTTGAGAGGATCATACTAACAGCTGGATAATGGGAGAGGATCAGAGGAGAATTCACCAAGGAGATAGTTCCTAAACTAAACCTCAAAAGAAAATAAAGCTTCAAAGAGATCTGAGAGGAAGAGGTTGAAGGAAATGTCCAGAGCTGAGAGTTGGAATGACAAGCTTAGAGAAAGGATAATAACGTAGATTGACTGGAATGCAGAGTTCCTGAAAGAGTCATGTGAAATGGAAATTGAAGCCAGATTATAGCAGGTCTTAAATGTTAGGCTGAAGAGTGGATTTTATCCTGAAGGCAACAGAGAATCCTTGACAGTTTTGAGTAGGGAAGTGCCATCATCAAACCTGTGTTTAGGAAAATTATTTTAAATAGCTGAAGTTTTCAGTGAGAGATCAATTGAGAGATTGGATTGGATTGCAGTAGTGGCTGGGTGAAAAGAGAAAACAGGATGGATACAAGAAATGAATAAAGAACTTATTAAATGTTTACTATATGCAATACCCTGGGGATACAAATAGAAAAGTAAGCCAGTCTGCTCTCAGGGAGTTCCCATTCTAATGGGGGAGAGAACAGAGATATTGTAGAGATAAAATCAACAAAATTTAGCAACTGATTATATAAGGCGATAAGAGAAAGGGAAAGTCAAAGTTGCCTCCAAGGTCACAAACCTCAGCTAATTGGGAGGTGGTGCTTCAAAGGGAGATAATCAATTCTGGTTTTGGACAGGTAAGTAGTGTTTATGTCACTAATAATTATGAGAGTTCACAGTCACAACACTTTAAAATATGCAAAGTTCTTATAATCTCATTTAATGTCACCCTAATCCTGTGAGGTGGGTGACATTATTATTCCCAGTTTACAAATGAAAAAACTGAGACTGACCGAGGTTAAGGAACTTGTCAAGCAGGATTTAAATCTACATCTTGACACAAAACCTGCTGTAGCATTCCCTATGCTAGACTAGCTCTCTCACTAAGAAGTCACATTTATTGGATATTTATTTTTTTATAACAACTCTATAATACAGGACATGTATTATTATCTTATATTACAGAAAAAGAAACAGCCTCTGAAAAATTATCACTAAGCTCAAAGTCATGCACTAGCCAATATCAAAGGAGATCTTCTGACTATAAGCTCTGGGCTATTTGCATTGAACCACACTCAAGTCCCCTATCTATTTACCTCCCCTACCTATAAGGCAAGCATATACCTAATACAGTTTTCCATTGTGTATTGTAATGAAAGAAGTCAGTGTTACAGGTATTTTCCAATCTACTAATTGGGGCACCAAGGGAAACTATTCAAGATTGAGAAATATTACAAAGAAGGAAGAAATCCCAATGAATCCCAATGATGTTCCTTGTTTTACTTCCCCTACAGTGGTCAGGGAGATTCCTCCCATCCCATAGCAGAACAATAGACCACAATTCCTCTGGAATTACCCTCCAAATGTTCAGAATCACAAAGTAGAAATGGGAATAACATTGAATAACTTGTTATTAAGGCCACCCCAGGTGCTGGGCAGATGGGGGAATGGAATTTTCTGCCAAAATATTCCAAAGAAATCCTGTATAGACAGATCTATGGACAATTCCAATCAAAGATTGGCATCTCCAGGGTGAGGGTGGAAGGGAGATATCGCCTAATTCCTATGTAGCAAGCAGTATCTGACCTCTGAATAGCCTTTTCTTGATCAACAGAACAACTAAGTTAGACAGCAATCCCTTTTATACTTTAATAACATCAGTTACAGGTGATGCAGTGGATAAAGCATTAGGCCCAGTAAAGTCAAGAAGACCTGATTTCTTGAAAGATGTTATCTAGGTTTCTTTTTATCATGGCTTTCAGGTAGTTCAGTCAATCTTAAATTATTTCTTCTGGATTTATTTTTCAAATTAGTTGTTTTTCAATGAGACAGTTTATATTTTCTTCTGTTTTTCTTTCCCTTTTTAAAATTTTGTCTTATTGTTTCTTGATGTCTTCATAAAGTCATTTTTCCACCTGCCCAATTCTGACTTTTTTTTTGCTTATTAATCTCTTTTTTTTATTAAAGCTTTTTATTTGTATAACATATGTATGGGTAGTTACCCAACATTGATCTTTACAAAGCTTTCCATTACAAATTTTACCCCCAGTCCCCTCCCCTCCCCTAGATGGCAGGAAGTCCACTACATGCTAATAATGTTGAAATGCTTGAGAAGTTAGGCAAGAAAAATCCTATCTACAAGAAAAAAAAAAGAATCAGAGAAAGGCAACACAATGCAAACAAATGTCAATAGAGATCATGAAAATGTTACATTGTGGTCCATATTTCATTTCCCTCTCTCTGGGTGTATATGGTTTTCTTCAGTGAACAATTGGAACTGGTTTGAGACAATTCTTTGTTGCAGAGAGCCATGTCCATCAGAATTGATCATCATGTAATACTGTTGTTGCTGTGTATGATGATCTCCTGGTTCTGCTCGTTTCACTCAGCATCAGTTCATGCAAGTCTCTCCAGGCCTCTCTGAAATCGTCCTCCTGGTCGTTTCTTACAGAGCAATAATATTCCATAACATTCATATACCATAATTTATTCAGCCACTCTCCAATTGATGGGCATCCCTTCAGTTTCCAGTTTCTAGCCACCACAAAAAGGGCCGCCACAAACATTCTTGCACATGTGGGGCCCTTTCCCTCCTCTAAGATCTCTTTGGGATATAGGCCCAGTAGAAACACTGATGGGTCAAAGGGTATGCACAGTTTGACAACTTTTTGGGCATAGTTCCAAGTTGCTCTCCAGAATGGTTGGATCCGTTCACAGTTCCACCAACAATGTATCAGTGTCCCAGTTTTCCCACATCCCCTCCAACATTCGTCGTTATCTTTTCCTGTCATTTTAGCCAATCTGACAGGTGTGTAGTGGTACCTCAGAGTTGTCTTAATTTGCATTTCCCTGATCAATAGTGATTTGGAGCAACTTTTCATATAACTAGAGATGGTTTTAATTTCATCATCTGAAAATTGTTCATATCCCTTGACCACTTTTCTGTTGAAGAGTGGCTTGAATTCTTATATATATGAGACAATTCTCTATAAATTTTAGAAATGAGGACTTTATCAGAACCATTAAATGTAAAGATGATTTCCCAGTTTGATGCTTCCCTCCTAATCTTGTGTGCATTTGTTTTGTTTGTACAGAAACTTTTTAACTTAAAATAATCCAAATTATCCATCTGGTGTTCAATTAGGAGTTCCAGGTCTTCTTTGGACATAAATTTATTCCATCTCCACAGGTCTGAGAGATAAATTATATTACGTTCCTCTAGCTTGCTTACAAAGTCCCTCTTTATATCTAGATCATGAACCCATTTAGATCTTATCTTGGTATGTGGTGTTAGGTATGGGTCAAGCCCTAATTTCTTCCACACTAATTTCCAATTTTCCCAGCAGTTTTTGCCAAATAGTGAGTATTTATCCCAAAAGCTGGGGTCTTTGGGTTTATCGAATACTATATTGTTAAGGTTATTCCCTAGATTGTCCTGATATCCTATCCTGTGCCACTGATCGACTGCTCTATTTCTTAGCCAGTACCAAACGGTTTTGATGACCGCTGCTTTATAATATAGTTTTAGATCTGGTACAGCAAGGCCACCTTCATCTGCCTTTTTTTTCATTAATCCCCTTGAAATCCTTGACCTTTTGTTCTTCCAAATGAACTTTGCTACTATTTTTTCTAGATCTGTAAAATAATTTCTTGGGAGTTTGATTGGTATGGCACCCAATTCTGACTTTTAAGGAATTATCTCCAGTGAGTTTTTGTATCTCTTTTCCTATTTGACTAATTCTACTTTTTAAGGAGTTTTTACTTCAGTGAATTTTTGTGTGGCCATTAGGACAATTACGTTTTCTAAGTTTTTTTTTTTTTAATTCTTATCAATTTCATAATTTTCTTGTATCACTCTCATTTCTTTTCTCAATCTTTTCTCTACCATCATCTCTTTCTTTAATTCTTCTAAGAATTCTTGTTGAGCTGGATTCAGTTAAGATTTTTCTTTGAGGCTTTGCTTATAGCTATTTTCACACTGATGGTCTTCTGACTTTATATATTGGTCTTCTTCCTTCCACTATCCACTATTTTTATGGTCATGTTCTTTTTCTTTTGTTGTGGCTTGCTCATTTTTCCAGACTATTTCTTGACTTTGAATGTTATGTTAAAGCTGGGCTCTGTTCATCTTTGTTCTAGGGATAGGGAGGCATTATGCCAAAGTTCAGGTTTTTCATTCTGCTATTTTCAGTGCTAGTTCAAGGAATCTGCAAGTTTTCAGTGCTTCCAGGATGTTGTGATTTGGGGAAAGGTGGGGTCACTGGTATCCTGGTCTTTATCCTGTGGAACTGTGACCAGGTCCCCTTGTTCCTTTTCACCCTGGAATCATGATCCAGAAGTAGGTATAGGTAATAAAATTGCCAATATGCACCAACTGTACCCAGTCTAGCAAAGGGTCCCCCAAAATATGTTTCTGACCAGTTGTCTAACTCCTTTACCCTCCTTGGGTGAAGAGCTCCCAAAGTTGCTGCCTTCACTGCTATCATCCACCTCTAAGACCCATTGCAGGAGCCGCTGCCAACTCAGGCTAACTTGTCTTAAGCTGGAAAAATGTCTTGTTAACTCTATCATTTCAAAATTTGATTTGAGACATTATTTTAAAGTTGTTTAGAGAAAAATATTGGGAGAGTTAAGCTGTTTGCTGTTTAATTTTGCCTACCTTCTTTCATTCAAGTTTCAAGGAAACTAGAAATAGCATGTAGAATGTTGAGCTCAAATCCAGAGACTGGTGTGGCCAAGTTAGGACTTAATTTTGTCAGAATAATCTTTAGGTTTTCATGATTTTAAAGACCTATAAAGTGTACTTCGAGGTCAAGCCAGGCTGGGATATGGTATTATGGAATTCATTTTAAAGCCAGGTAATTTTGATGCAATCCTGCCCATGCAAGACTTGGGAAGAACAAAAGTAGGTCCAAATTAGTCCTAAATTCATATAGACTAGAGAGTCAAAAGGACTCTTAGAAACTATCTTGTCCAACCTCCCATTTTCCAAATGAGAAAGTGAGACGCAGAGAGAAGTGATTGCCCTAAGAATGGACTTTTATGGAACAAAAAATGTTCAATAAACACTAGAGTTACAATTAACAACCTTAGAATTGTATTTGATTACTCTATCACAATAATTGTGGTTTTATGTGTAGAAAAGACTTTCATTTATTTATCTAACAAATGTTTACTGAGAGCATCCTAGGATCCTATTTTTTATCATGATATAGAAATAAGAGCATTGACTCTGAGGGTCAGAGAACTTGGGTTCAAATGCCGCGTGAGAGATTCCGGGTAAAACACTTAACTTCTCTGAGCCTTAGTTTCCTCATCTGCAAAATGAGATAATCTCTGGGGTCCTTTTTGCTTCAGATCTATGACTCTGTAAGTGAAAGAGTATGGATGTCTCATCAGTGTACAGCCCTTACTCACATTTAAACTATAGTTGGAGAGACAAGGTTAAAAAAAAAAAATCTTTTCAAAGAAAGCAAGCCTTGTCATTGTGGCCTTGGGAGTTGGAAGACCTGAATTCAAATATTGCCTTTGACTTTTGCTAATTATGTGAATCTGGGCAGGTCACGTAATATCTATGTGTCTCAATCAAATCCCCAGGATTTGTCTTAGATTACAAAGGTTAGGACCTGCAAAGGCAAAAAGAGCTCTTTACACTGCTGAAATTCAGTGAAACTAGACTAAAAAGCAGCCTATGTTTAAATGATAAATGAATGGTATAATGAGTCAATAAGTCTGAGAGAAATGGTTCTTAATTTGGGATCTGTGAACTTAAAAATTTTTTATTAACTCTATTTCATTATAATTGGTTTCCTTTAAAATCTCATGTGCTTTTACTTGAAAAACATGTAATCATGTGTATTTACTTGGAAAAGAAGTCCACAGGCTTCATCAGTTTGCCCAAGGGATCCCATCACACAAAATCTCAACCTGTCCATCTCCGTGTCTGTCCATCTCTGTATCTATCTCCCCATCTCCCCCTGTCTGTCTGTCTCCCTTCCCCCCCTCCCCATCTCTCTCTCTCTCTCTCTCTCTCTCTCTCTCTCTCTCTCTCTCTCTCCCTCTCTCTCTCTCTCTCTCTCTCTCTCTCTCTCTCTCTCTCTCTCTCTCTCTCTCACACACACACACACACACACACACACACACACACACACACACACAAAGTTTAATATCTATTCCCTAGAGGAAGAGTTCACAAGAGAGGAGTTAAAAAAGAGTACTGGGGGCTGAAGCTAAAGTTTGGAGCTGGAGGCTCAAGGAGGATAGAATTCATGGAGAGATAGGAGACAGAGAATAGGAACATGACAGCAGTTGCGGCTGAGTCATCCTAACTGTGACATTAGAGCACGGGATTTCACCTCTGGGGGTCCAGTTGTCTTATCTATGAATTGAGAGGACTGGGTCGGATGGCCTGAAGGTCCCGAGTTCTAACAAGAGAGCAGGAAGAGAATGCTGAACCTGACAGTCATGACAGCCGGGGATGCAACCTAGCTCTGCTCACTGGTTGCCTCCGGAACCTCGCATTTCAGTGAGCCTCAGTTTTCTCCTCCGTAAAAGGAGGCAGTCAGACTAAATGACTCCCAGATTTGTTATCCTGTGTGAACCTGTAGAAATTGCACCAAGACTTTCCCAAGGCATTGCCCAGATATGCAACCCACTTCTCCAGCTCACCCCCCAACTTATTTGTGAAGCTGGAGGGAAGTGGACAGGGACGGGAAAGCAGACTAGCTTGTTTATTATGCTTAACAAGGCTGGCCTCCACTTCCGACTGGGGGGGACAGTTCCTGGTCAGATGCACAACGGCTAAAAATAGAATCATTTCTAAAGACTTATGCCCGATTTTGGCCGGCTGGTTCACACAGTCCAAACATACAGGGGGCTACCCGGGGCAAGCATCCCCACAACTCCAGGAAGTTGGGCCAGCAATAGTTACAATGTTTTCCTATGTAATAATAGACCTAGGCTGCAAAAGTAAACTCATTCTACCCATTGTGGAACAAAGGAAAATAAACATTAGCAGGGAGCGAGAAGCCTGGATGGAAGATGATCCAACAAGAGGCCATGTGTGCATAAATGCCCCCTTTCCACCTCCAACTGTGGTGTTTCCCACCAAGGCTTTACCTTCAGCCTTTCCCCTTCTATTTTTTCTCTTTTCTTGGAGATTTCATTCATTCTCATGCCTTTTGGTGCAGTGGAGAGGGCACCAGATCTAGAGTCAGGAAGACTCATCTTCCTGAGTTCAAATCTACCTCTGACACTTACTAGCTGGGTGACCCTGGGCAAGTCCCTTAACCCTGTTTGTCTCAATTTGCTCATGGCAAACCACTCTAGCATCTTTGGCAAGAAAACCCCAAATGGGGCTACAAAGAGTCAGATGTGACTGAAATGACTGCCTTTGTGACCCCAGGGCAAATGGTTCTCAAATCCAGCTTCAGTTTCTCCTTTAAATTCCAATCTAGAATATTCAACTGCCTGTTAGATAGAAACTGCCTATGTTGACTTAGAATCATAAATCTGTCTGGACAGGACCTCAGAGACCATCTGGTCCAATATCATTATTTTATAGATATAACTGAGGCTCAGAGAAAGTAAATGATTTGCCCATGGTCACACAAACAGTAAACATGAGAAGCAGATCTGGAACCCAAACCCTCTGACTCAAGCGGGCTGTCTGCCAATAGCTCCAACTCAACCAGTCCAAACCAGCACTTTCCCTTTACCCCCAAAGCTCTCTATCTTCCCAAATTTTCTATTTCTTTCTAAATTCCCTATTTCTTCCTTCTGGGTCACCACCTAGTCATCTAGGCTTGAAACCTCCAAGTCTGCCATCTTTGACTCTTCCCTATCCTTTCCCCTATCACAAACTGACGAGTCCAATAAACTCAACTTGCACAATATCATGGTTCCACGATAACATTCTAAGCTAGGTCTTCATCACCTCCCACCTTGACAACTGTGAGAGTCTCCTAACTGGCTTCTTCCCTCTCCAATTCACTTTTTAAATAGCTGCCTGAATAATTTTCTTTTTTTTTAAATTTTATTTTATTTGCATAACATATGTGTGGGTAATTCTTCAACAATA
>JAJPUD010001917.1:44251-73950 GCA_023553655.1 Myrmecobius fasciatus
CACACACACACACACACACACACACACACACACACACACACACACAAAGTTTAATATCTATTCCCTAGAGGAAGAGTTCACAAGAGAGGAGTTAAAAAAGAGTACTGGGGGCTGAAGCTAAAGTTTGGAGCTGGAGGCTCAAGGAGGATAGAATTCATGGAGAGATAGGAGACAGAGAATAGGAACATGACAGCAGTTGCGGCTGAGTCATCCTAACTGTGACATTAGAGCACGGGATTTCACCTCTGGGGGTCCAGTTGTCTTATCTATGAATTGAGAGGACTGGGTCGGATGGCCTGAAGGTCCCGAGTTCTAACAAGAGAGCAGGAAGAGAATGCTGAACCTGACAGTCATGACAGCCGGGGATGCATCCTAGCTCTGCTCACTGGTTGCCTCCGGAACCTCGCATTTCAGTGAGCCTCAGTTTTCTCCTCCGTAAAAGGAGGCAGTCAGACTAAATGACTCCCAGATTTGTTATCCTGTGTGAACCTGTAGAAATTGCACCAAGACTTTCCCAAGGCATTGCCCAGATATGCAACCCACTTCTCCAGCTCACCCCCCAACTTATTTGTGAAGCTGGAGGGAAGTGGACAGGGACGGGAAAGCAGACTAGCTTGTTTATTATGCTTAACAAGGCTGGCCTCCACTTCCGACTGGGGGGGACAGTTCCTGGTCAGATGCACAACGGCTAAAAATAGAATCATTTCTAAAGACTTATGCCCGATTTTGGCCGGCTGGTTCACACAGTCCAAACATACAGGGGGCTACCCGGGGCAAGCATCCCCACAACTCCAGGAAGTTGGGCCAGCAATAGTTACAATGTTTTCCTATGTAATAATAGACCTAGGCTGCAAAAGTAAACTCATTCTACCCATTGTGGAACAAAGGAAAATAAACATTAGCAGGGAGCGAGAAGCCTGGATGGAAGATGATCCAACAAGAGGCCATGTGTGCATAAATGCCCCCTTTCCACCTCCAACTGTGGTGTTTCCCACCAAGGCTTTACCTTCAGCCTTTCCCCTTCTATTTTTTCTCTTTTCTTGGAGATTTCATTCATTCTCATGCCTTTTGGTGCAGTGGAGAGGGCACCAGATCTAGAGTCAGGAAGACTCATCTTCCTGAGTTCAAATCTACCTCTGACACTTACTAGCTGGGTGACCCTGGGCAAGTCCCTTAACCCTGTTTGTCTCAATTTGCTCATGGCAAACCACTCTAGCATCTTTGGCAAGAAAACCCCAAATGGGGCTACAAAGAGTCAGATGTGACTGAAATGACTGCCTTTGTGACCCCAGGGCAAATGGTTCTCAAATCCAGCTTCAGTTTCTCCTTTAAATTCCAATCTAGAATATTCAACTGCCTGTTAGATAGAAACTGCCTATGTTGACTTAGAATCATAAATCTGTCTGGACAGGACCTCAGAGACCATCTGGTCCAATATCATTATTTTATAGATATAACTGAGGCTCAGAGAAAGTAAATGATTTGCCCATGGTCACACAAACAGTAAACATGAGAAGCAGATCTGGAACCCAAACCCTCTGACTCAAGCGGGCTGTCTGCCAATAGCTCCAACTCAACCAGTCCAAACCAGCACTTTCCCTTTACCCCCAAAGCGCTCTATCTTCCCAAATTTTCTATTTCTTTCTAAATTCCCTATTTCTTCCTTCTGGGTCACCACCTAGTCATCTAGGCTTGAAACCTCCAAGTCTGCCATCTTTGACTCTTCCCTATCCTTTCCCCTATCACAAACTGACGAGTCCAATAAACTCAACTTGCACAATATCATGGTTCCACGATAACATTCTAAGCTAGGTCTTCATCACCTCCCACCTTGACAACTGTGAGAGTCTCCTAACTGGCTTCTTCCCTCTCCAATTCACTTTTTAAATAGCTGCCTGAATAATTTTCTTTTTTTTTTAAATTTTATTTTATTTGCATAACATATGTGTGGGTAATTCTTCAACAATAACCCTTACATAGCTTTCCGTTACAAATTTTTCCCCCCAACTCCCCACCCCTCCCCTAGATGGCAGGATATCCACTACATGTTAATTATGTTAAAATATTGGCAAATCGAATATATGTATACATATTTCCAAACTTATCATTGGTGTGCAAGAAAAATCTTATCTACACAAACGATATATCAGATAAAGGAAACACAATGTAAGCAAACATCAATCAAGGAGTATGAGAATGTTATGTTGTGGTCCACATTTCGCATCCCTCTCTCTGGGGGTATATGGCTTACTTCAGTGAACAATTGGAGGTGGTTTGAAACATTTCATTGTTGAAGAGAGCCATGTCCATCAGAATTGATCGTCATATAGTACTGTTGTTGCCGTGTATAATGATCTCCTGGTTCTGCTCATTTCACTCAGCATCAGTTCATGTAAGTCTCTCCAGGCCTCTCTGAAATCATCTTGCTGGTCATTTCTTACAGAACAATAATATGCCATAGTATTTATATACCATAATTTATTCAGCCATTCTCCAATTGAAGGGCATCTATTCAATTTCCAGTTTCTAGCCACTACAAAAAGGGCTGCCACAAACATTCTTGCACATGTGGGGCCTTTTCCTTCCTTTATGATTTCTTTGGGATATAAGCCCAATAGAAATGCTGCTGGGTCAAAGGGTATGCACAGTTTGATAACTTTTTGAGCATAGCTCCAAATTGCTGAATAATTTTCTTATTGTACAAGCCTGACCGTGCCTTTTCAATGGCTCCCTATACCCTAGAGCAGGTATTCTCAAGCTGGGGTCCATGAACTTGGAAAAATATAATCACCATATTTTAATATAATTGGTCTACTTTGTATTCCTCTGCATTTTACTGCATGCATTTAAAAACATATCTCTATGAAGAAGACCATAGGCTTCACCAGACTACCCAATGGGTCCATGACAAAAATGATCAAGACTCACTGGTCTATGGTTACCAATTCTTAAGCACTATTTTTACAATCTGGTTCCAATCTGCATTCCACCTTTATTTCCCATTACTCTCCTCCCCATAATTCTGTATTCCATTCAAAGGTACTCCTGGCTATTCTCCTATTCCACATTCAAATCAATAAACATTCATTAAGTTCCTATGTGGCTGTCATTGTGCTAAGTGCTAGCACATGTCATCTCCTACCACCATACATTCTCAAAGGCCTTTCCTTATTATGTGGAATGAAGTCCTTCCTTATCTCTGCCTGGCAATATTTTATTCTTCCTTCAAAGAGTAGCACAGATGCAATCTCTTCCATGAAGCCTTCTCTGATCCAAACCAGCCATCTTCCTCCTTATATTCTTCCTTAGAGTCTTTTGTCTGCTTATCTGCTTTACCTCTCTCAAATTCTACCTTGTATCATACTTCATTCTATGCACAGAGTATCACCTCCAGTAGACTATAAGCTCCCACCCTCCTGCCTCATCCCAACCTGTTTATTCTAGATCACCTCTCCCCAGCACTCATTGTACTTAATAATTAAATTACATATAAATGTCATATGTAAAGATATAAATAATAATTAAGCAACATCATGAGGGAGGGAAGAGCATATACTACCACATCATCCTATGAGGGCTTCAGGATTCCATAGTTAAACAGGACTTTTCTCCCCCCACACACACACATGCAAAAAAACCCAGAGCTTTAACAATTATTTGTTATCCAAAATGATTTCCAAAGAGAATCTTGGAGCCCATTCATTTTGCTTCTTTGTGGGATGCTGCCAAAGACATTGAAGTAAGAGATAATGGTGTTTATAGAATGACTGAGAAAAATAGATAGAAAGGAAAGTTGTATATAAATATATACACATAAAATTATGCATTATATAATATCCCATATTAATATATTGTTATTATGTATATATAAAATGCATGTTCTATGTTTATAAAATATAAAATGCATTATATAGTAATATGTATGTTATATATGTATGGATATAAGATATAATAATATATATCATATACATTCATATACATATAAATATATGTATATAAATACAAATATATACATTTCATATATATCATACTATATATTACTCTATATAGAAGATAATTAATATAACATTATTATACATAATATCTAATCTTACCTTCCACATATTTTCTTATACATGAAACATACATGTAATATATTATAACAATAATATACTAAGGGATATAATATTAATATATAACAGAATATATTATAACATATATATGTATATATATATATATATACACACATATATACCTTTTTCATCATCATCGTTGTGTTCCGAGTATAGCACACAGTAGGAGCTTAATAAATGTTTACTGAGGGGCAGCTAGGTGGTGCAGTGGATACAGCACCAGCCCTGAAGTCAGGAGGATCTGAGTTCAAATCTGGTCTCAGACACTTAACACTTCCTAGCTGTGTGACCTTGGGCAACTCACTTAACCCCAATTGCCTTAGCAAAATAAATAAATAAATAAATGTTTAATGAGATTAACAATATTAGCTACTAATGACTACTTTGGGTTTAGTCTGAGGGAGTTACCCCAATCCACCTTACCCCAAGGATAACTGAGTAGAATGGTTCAGCTAGTGGGTATGTTGAAAGCTTTATAATTTGGAAACAATGTAGTGTAGAAGAAAAAGAGAAAATTGGATCTGAGCTGGAATTCTAACCTTTACATTTATTAACCACATGACCCTGAACAATTAATTTTAATTTGTTGTCCCCAAACAGCTTCCACTCTCTTGCCCCATCCAAATTATTCTAGATTTCCTCTCCCCATTATTCATTGGACTTATTTTGTATCTCATTTTCCTCACATGTAAATATATGTATGCTACATAAATCACATTTTATGAAGAAAGCCATAAACCATTGTAGAAATGAAAAGCCTAAAACACTACAGAAATCCAAATTGTTATAGTAATTGTTATTCCAGGCACTCTGTACTGGAATTTAAGGTATGTTTATCATCAAGTTTCCTACTCATGTCATTGGTAACTGTTCCCAAAAAAATAATCTGAATCACCACCCATTCCATAAAGATCATATTTTCCAAAGGCACCTGTGCTAATTCTCTCTCCAGCCCAAGGGAGTTAAGTCTGAAAGGAGCAGCACACCTGAACATTCCTCAGTCCAATGCTGGCTCTGAGCAATGCTGGCTCCCAATAATGGCAAGCTCCAGCTGGAGAATAAATAGATAGGTCTGTGCATTGTGCAGAGACTTCAGGTGAGAAGGACCCCTGGAAGGCAACCATGAAAGAGCAGATGATTTAGGACTGCAAGGGCTGGCAAGGAATCAATGAAGTACTCAACGAGCTCCCAGTGGAACCAGTGGAATGAAAGCCATCAAATATCTATTAAGCACCTACTGCGTGCAAGGCAATAAGTTACAAAGCCAAAAAAAAGAAGCTATCTTCAGAGAGCTTCACATCTACTGGAAAGACACAAAATATACATGAATAAGTAAATATAAGGTGAAAGAACTAGTCTGAAATGCAGGTCCTGCCTTAAAAGGGCTTAAATATACATATAGAAGGATCAGAGAGTTGGCCCCAAAGTCCAAAAAGACCTGTGTTCAAATCCTACCTTTGACACATATTGCCTGTGTTATCTTAGATGAATCATCGATCTCTCAATGTCCCAGGCATCTAAGTCTGTAAGGCATTGAGAAGGAGGCTATCCCTCTGGTAGTTCCTCATACAAAATTCCCTATAGCAATTAAATCACAGGTTCAATCCAAAAGAAAACCAGGCAGAAAACTCCTGTTCCCCACTTTTTACATTATGAAATAATGTATGCAAATCTTTTTGCAAATTTTAAAATGTTACATAAATGCTAATTATTATTAAAAATCTATTATTAAGATTATTATTATCAAGAAGATCTGGTTGAGTTGAGAAGAGTCAAGTTTTCTCTCTATAGAATAAAACATCACTGGATTGAGGGTGGGAGGGCATGTTGAGAGATCTAAGTTGGGGTTTTTTTGAGACCTAAGTTTTAGCCTTGCCTTTATCAAATCTTGGGGAGGGGGTGTTATCAGTTTCCTTATCTATAGCATGAGGGAGGATTCTTAATCTTGTCAGTGTTGGATATGGCTTTGGCACCCTGGTGAAGCCTATGGGCCTCTCCCTACAATAATGCTTTACAATACATTGAATAAAATTAAAATGCATAAAATCATATACATGTGCATTTACCCACACATATATGTATATGTACATATGATTATAAAGGCTGATTATATTGAAGTAAAGATGTAATTTTCCTCACCTTGGTTCATGCACCTCCTGAAATCTATCTATATAATAGCTATACTATCTATAAATAATATCACATAATATATCCATATATAGCTCTTTCAAAGTCTACGAAATCCAGGTAAGATTAAGAGCATCTGTACCACTATATGCCCTCCAGTTTATTCATTCTGTTATTCTAAGTGCCAGCAGGAACAGAAAGAGATAATTTCTATATGTGGTAGCTCGTGAAAACTTTGCAGAAAGGCCTTGGAGGCTGAGCCAAATTTGGAAAGGCTGAGATAGATAAGTGAGTAGGACATCATGGGTGGGTCAGACAGTTCAAACAAAGACACAAGGTAAGGTTTGGGATGTTAGGCTATCTAATCCAAATCTCTTGAGGTTGTGACTTATCTGAGGTCATACAGTCAGTCATTGGCAAAGCTAATACCCCCAGGAGAGTATTCTGTTAATTAAGATTGATCTAGGTCTGGAGGGAGAGCACCTAGGAGATACAGTGGATAGAGTGCAGAGCTAGGAGTCAGGAAGACACTAATTGTGACTCTGGGCAAGTCATTTATCCTGGCTTGCCTCAGTTTCCTCATCTGTAAAATGAGCTGGAGAAGGAAATGGCGAACCACTCCAGGATCTTTGTCAAGAAAACCCCAAATGGGATCACAGGGAGTCAGACATGACTGAACAACAAGTTGTGATTTGCCTAAATAGCAGGGCCAAGGCTGGTACTGAGTCCTTGTCTAACAGTCTTCCCATCATACCACTATTTCCATTATATCTGGCTTCCTTTTGCAGACATGACAGACCGATGCAAGTCCATCCTTCTCTGGGGCTCTCGGGCAGTCCATCTGAGTGGGCTTGTGTCCCCCCTCTGCCCACTAAGAGATTTCCCCCGAAACCTCCACCCACCTGAAGGCTTTGAGGTAATCCCCACAGAAAGTTAGCAATCCATGGACTCAAGTCACTTAAAACTAGCTCCCCTCCCTCGGGGATCCCAAAGAATAAGTCTCCTTCTCTGTTCAAGGAAGAGGCTGGACTAAAGGAACGACTCAACAAGCTCCAGGCCCTGTGAGCTTCGGAGGTAACTAACTTTTCAGCCCATCTCCCCCATTTTCCCCAAAGGGCAGCAGTCAGGACACTGGCATTTCATTCCATGCTGTATTGAACTAAATCAACCCACAGAACAGGCTTTGGTTTGCCTGAGATGTTTCCTTTGGGTCTAATATTGCTGGCAAGACACAAGAGCCATAGTGGCCATTCCCCACATTTCATATTCTTGCATGGCCTCTCCAAGATGTCAATCCTCCAAAATGGTCCTTCTGTTTTCAAAAACGGATGCTCAAATGGACTTCTTGACAAACTCCACAACATGACCACACGGCTGATGGATTGGTATCAGCCAAGGAGAAATCAGGAGTCTGATTAAGTGGGAGAAATTAGAAGAAAACTTGAGGTATACACAGACAAAAGCATCGAGTCAAGAGAATTCAAAGGCAAAGTCCAAAGTCTGGGGGTAGAGATGGATGGTGGTGGTGGTAAGATGAATGGCACTAGAAACCATAAGAAATATTGAAAGGTTTGGTTTCAGTGAAAATTGGAAAGATTTATATGGACTGATCCGGAGAGAAGTGAGCAGAATCAGGAAAATAAGATGTACAATAACAGTGCCATAAAAAAGAAATATCTTTGAAAGACTGAAAAATTCTGATCTAATGATTTTTCTGGCACAGCAAGATAAGTGTGAAAATATGTATACATATAATCAATTTGTCAAGTATTTCAACATTATTAACATGTAGTGGACTTCCTGCCATCTAGAGGAGGGGAAGGGACTGGGGGTAAAATTTGTAACGGAAAGCTTTGTAAAGATCAATGTTGAGGAACTACCCATACATATGTTATACAAATAAAAAGCTTTAATAAATAAAAAAAGAATAAAAAAATTAGAGCAAAAAAAAAATTCTGATCTACATAATGCCCACCCACAATTCTAAGAGACTGCTGATGAAGATGCTAATTACCTCCTGAGAGTTAATAGATGCAGAATGAGACTTTTTTTTTTGAACTTGGATAATGCTAGAATTTGTTTTACTTGACTACGCATATTTTTTTAAAAAAGGGTTTAAGGCTTTGTTTTTGTTTTTCCAGTAATAATAAATAAGGAGAAAAAATATTTTGTTAATTGAATAAATAAAATTTAATTAGAAAAAAATGACACTAGAGAACAAGACTGGTAAATCTGATCCTAGAAAAGAGGCAATTTGATTTCTTGGCTATTTGTACAGACCATTAACTGTGGATGGTTCTAGGCCCACAAGTGCACATTATAATTAAAAGGAAGACAGAGGTTCTAGAATTGCCTCACAAGTAGAAAAAAAGCCATCTGAGAGAAGTCATATGAATTATTATGAACAATACTATCCACTCAAATGAAAGCCTGGCTGGATAAACTGGGGTTAAGGGTCCAAGTCAGGTTATTCCGTCCATTGTCCCACTGGGTCTGGCCCACCTTGGACCTGGGCAGTCACATCCTCCACGAGTGTCACAGGACCACAGAAGAACAACTAGGGCTCACTCTGGCTCTTAGATTTGGCCCAGCACGCACATTCCTGCCTTATCATGAAAACTGACAGATCTCCCTTTTCCTGACAGAGAGTGAGACTAAGGTCGTGTCCCAACAAGGCAGGACCAGGAACAGCTAAAAATGTGGTAATCATGGAAGTCTGTTACCCCACCCACAGGATCAGCTTTTCTCTCACACACACCCTTCATCGGGCTGAAGGATTCAGCACCCTTTCTTCCTGCGGTGTTGAGGCTCTTGACAATAACCCTACAACACAAATATGAAGAATCTACCCGATAAAACCCAACCTCAGAAAACAGAGCTCTTGGCCCGTTGGTGGGGCAAGATGATCCTGACAAATTAACCCAGGCAAATTCCTGGAAGCTAGGAGCCATACCCAGAGGTCTTAGACAAAGAGCCATGAATTTGGCCCAAGTAGGATTCACATTTCTATAGTTAAAAAAGTAAGCAGTGGTTCAGAGAGACATCACCCAGTGCCATTGATGGTTCCTGTATCTCTATTTATTCATCTGTAAAATAGGTACAAATTTCAAGGACAGGTCAAATGTCCTTAACAGTATTCTAGTTCTGTGTGTGAAAAGTCAATTCACCAAATTTTCAAAATAGGAAAGAAAGAAGTGATACAACAAACCAATCCAAAGTCATTATGTTAGCTTTCTTTAAACAACTGAACTCTCAATGCATAGAATCATAAATTTAGAGCTGAAAATTGAGAGAAATGATTTCTAATAATCAATGACTTGGGGAGATCCAGAATTCTCCCTTTTTCTAAAGTCCTCATTTCAAAAATTCAGTCTCTCCAAGTTGAACTAACTTTCTCTATCAGATCCCTCTCAGCCTTACAAGTAATCTCTAGTCTAGGGTGAGTCCCACTCAATCAGGCTTGGTTGGAGGTAGATTCTTTGACTGGATTGCCCAAGGCTGGTCTGAGTACAAGGATAGCCTCTCTAAGAAGAGATGATGTCAACCCTTCTTTATAATATTCATTCTCTAATTAATTGTTAATCAACCAAAGTTGATTGCCATCTTCTCTTCCAAGGATGTTGGGGATATAAACCATGAATCTGCCACCATGATGGTCTCTGGCACTCTTGAGCGCCATTGACCTCTCATTAAAATGCTATTATTATTAACAAAATTATATATTTATATAATTACATATATATAAAACAAAATTAAATAATTATATAATTATATATATAAAACAAAATTATATAATTATATAATTAACAAAATTATAAACAAAATAATTATCCAGAAATTGTCTTTCAAGCTTTTTAAATGCCAGAAAACTTTGAGGCCTTCTAGTTCAACTGCATTTTACAGATGAGGAAACTGAGGTGGGCAAGGGTACTGTTATGTTTCTCTTCAAGAGACAATCCAGTGATACAGTGAATAGATGACTAAGTCTGTAGTCAGGAAGACCTGAGTTTGAATTGAGCCTCAGACATTTACTAGATCAAACCAGACAACATTTGTGAAGTGCTCTGCACATAAAAGGCACTACTTAAATGCTATTATTCTCCTCTGAATCCCCTCTCACCTTCTCATAGAGTCTTAAACAGCAGACTTCCTGAGACTTGCACAGAAGACCTTCCCTTTTTTCCAGGTGCCCCCAGTTCCAGGTGAGTATCTAGATGCCCCAACAAAGGGTAATTATAAAGTACGAGTTAATCTTTTGTTGATATGTTCTACTGTGCTATTCCAGGCCAAAATCAAGGAGGTATTTTTTCAGGTTGGAAGCCCAAGACACTCCCAGGTTAAAGGGTGAAGAGAAGGATCTTTTCCCTTAGTTGGTGGCTAGAATGCCTAATAAATAGTTGAATGAACAAATGAATAATCTCAGCCAACCCAGTTGGGCATGTAAACACATACACAGATCTGTACACGTGCCTTGAGAGAACTCCCACTATGGCTTCCTAGGCATCTGAATCTTGAAGAAGTCTAGAGCTGGCCTACACCCACTCATCTCATGCACATGGGCCTGCTATGCTCTTATAAGATTGATCAACCAGTTGTTAACTCTGGAAGAAAAGGAAGAGAGGAGGAGAGACTTGCCTCCTAGGACACACAATGTAGTTTCCCCAAGTGTGTGTCTTTCTCCCCTTGTCTTCTCCAATATTTCCTGTCCTTCAAAGCGCAGTTCAAACTCTACATCTCTATGAAGTCTTCCCAAGTCCCTCCAGCCAAGGGCAGCTCTTCCCCTTCCTTCCTGAAATTTAAATGAGGCAATGAATGGGCAATGGAAAGAAGGTGGATTTGGAGTCCAAAGACTTGGGGCCAAATATTGGCACTTCTATCTAATGCTTTCCCTGAACCTCAGTTTCCTTTGTCTGTAAAATGAGGGATTAACATGGCATCTAAGATTCCAGCTCTAAATCTTAGAGAATTTCCTGTCTGTACTACCGATTAGCATTCATTTCCCTATATTTTTAGCATTTAATTCAATTCAACAAACATTTTTTAAAATTTTATTTCCAAAACAAATGAATAGATAATTTTCAACATTTGCCCTTGCAAAACCTTGTGTTCCAAATTTTTCCCTCTCCCTTCCCCTCCACCCTCTCCCCTATTCAGCAAATAGTCCAATATATGTTAAACGTTCAATTCTTCTATCCTTATTTCCACAATTATCATGCTGCACAAGAAAAGTCAGATCAAAAAGGAAAAGATGAGAAAGAAAACAAAATGTAAACAAACAACAAAAAAGTGAAAATACTATGTTGCAAACCACACTCAGTTCCCACTGTCTTCTCTTAGGGTGCAAATAGCTCTCTCCATCACAAGACCATTGGAACTGACCTGAATCACCTTATTCAACAAACATTCTTAAAAGAAATACTTTGATACAGTGCTAAAAACACTCTAAAAAATCAAAAGATCTAGGTCGCAACTCTACAACTTATTAGCTGAGTAACTTTGAACAACTTTCTTCCCTTTCTGAGCCTTGTTTTCCTCATCTTTAAAAGGGAGAATCCCAATACCCTCACTACCTATATACTTTATATAGTACTCTATAGAGTTGTATTGAGAAGCCAGTGAATAATCTGTAAGTAAGCATCTCTGAACTATAACTTACTATTTAAATGCCAGGAAGCATTGCCACTATATCCATGCCTTTGCTCTTAATGGGACACAAAAATGAATAATTTGTCTTTTCTCATATCTATTTATTATTTTTTCAATCATGATGCATTCTCTGAGGAAGGAGATTTGCTTACAGTGACAGGTACATAGTAAGCCCTCTGAATGACTTACAGAGGACATACTCCAAGTCAGTATTTGTAATCTTCCAGAAAGTTTGTCCAGACCTCTTTTGTTCTTCTTGTTGCTCTGCCATATCTGATTCTGTGACCCCATTTGGGATTTTCTTGGCAACAATATTGGAATGGTTTGCCATTTCCTTCCTCAGCTCATTTAAGAGATGAGGAAACTGAATAAACCGGGTGAAGTGATTTGTGCAGGGGACAGCTAAGTGTCTAAGGCTGCATTTGAACTCAGGAAGATGAGACTTCCTGACTTCAGGTCCAGCACTCTATCCATTACAGCTGTCCCCAAAGGCCCTCTTACATAATCAAGCCTGACATACCTTCCCAGAGTTTACATGGACAAGAAAGAAGCTCAAAATTCAAAATTCGACTCTCCTCTCCCTTTGTAATCCCTGATAGACTTTTAGAGGGACCTGGAATCTTGAAGTTTGGCTTCTTCATTCAGTATCCACTCTCCCATCCTCTTTCATCAAATTCTCAGGTCCTTGGCTTTGGTTCCTCACTACTGCTAGAAGAAAAGTAATCCACAAGAGCTATGGCATCTTCCCAGATATTCTAAAAAAAAAAAAATCAGAGCAGTTCAGAGCTGGAAGAGACCTCAGAGAGACATGGGATCTTCCAAAGAACATTGGATCTTTTTTAAGTCCATAGGACCTGGACTCAGATTTAACTGCCCTTAAATTCTCTTCTGGCTCTAAATCTATGATGCTACACTGATGGAGAAATGGGCCACCCAGATACAAACGGGAATACAAAAAGGGTGGCAGAAAGCACAGAGTTTCATGTAAGCTCATGATTTACAGATAAGGAGAATGGATCTAGAGCCCTCTTACCCTGCCAGTCAGTGGTGGAGATGGGACCCTAACTCTGATCTAATCTGGAAGCTTATGTGCTTTCCATGTTGGACGATACTCTGGAAACTCCCCCACATGCCAGCTGAGGAAAGACCCAGTTTTCAGTTTTCCCATGATTCTGTATAGTTGTACCTTGTACACCGGCAATCTCATTTTACCTAAATGGAGATATTGTTATTTCTGCAAGATTGAAAAAAAGACAGTGGGGAGCAGTATTGAGAGCACTGGTCTCAGGGCCTGGAAGGCAATTATCTCTGTCACATACCGGCACTTAACCTCCTTATTCCAGATAACTAAGAGGCAAAAAAGGTACAACCTGCATTGGAAGGACTTTCCTCGCCTGGGAGTTTTCGTTATCACTGAAATCCTAGGCCAAAGTGACAAAGCTTGCCATTCACCTGCAACAGCCCAGGCTCTACCTGAAAGAGGATGTGGAAGGGCAGAACAATGAGCTATGCGAGACCCACACAAAGATCAATCAGTCAACACCTACAACCTTGATAGGGATCAGAACCAAGATGTCCACATTTCCAGTGGGAGGCAGAGTGGGTGGCTGACCAAATCAAGCATGATTCAAAGGATCTAGAAAGTCATATAATAGAAAACAACCTCAACAACTAGTAATAATTACATTTATATGTATTAATAGTACAAATACATTAATATTTATATGTATTCTATATAATGTATTACCTTTAATAGATATTAATCGACAATATTTATGTACAATATTAATATAGGTCTTCAAGGTTTTGCAAAGAACTTTACCAATATTATCTCATTTTGTCATCACAACAATCCTGGGAGGTTGGGGCTATTGCCATCCTTATCTAACATATAAGAAAACTGAGGCAAACAGAGATTAAATGCCTAGGGTCACACAACAAGTAAGTGTCTGAAGCCAAATTTGAACTCAGATCTTACTGACCCAGTTCTGGCACTGTGACTCGAGGGCCAGGATTCTATCTGCCACACCACCCTCCCTCTCAAAAGGGGGGGATGACAGGCTGCTACAGCATAACATGAGGTCTTCTAAAGAACATTGGATCCTTTTTTTTAAGTACAAAGGACCTGGATTCAGATTTACCTTCCTCATCTCTAACTGACCCTTAAATTTTCTTCTGGCTCTAAATCTATGATACTATACTCATGGAGAAATGGGCCACCCAGATACGAGTGGGAATACAAAAAGGGTGGCAGAAAGCACAGAAGATGGCTCTTTAGCACTTCCTTTTCAACTTGGTCCTTGTTTACAAGGAAAATCTAGCCTACCAACAGAGAAAGTTGGACACACCTTTCCAAGGCAGTCACCATTGCTGTCTCCCAGCAATGGCAAAGACGAAAATAGCTTAGTCGTTTTTTCAGTCATTTCTGACTCTTTGTGACTCCATTTGGGGTTTTCTTGGCAAAAATAATGGGATAGTTTGCCATTTTCTTCTCCAGCTCATTTTACAGATAGGGAAACTGAGGTAAAAAGGGTAAAGGAAGGAAGGAAACATTAAGTACCCCCTATGTGCCAGGCATTGTGCTAAGGGCTTTTTATATTATCTCATTTGATTCTCACAACAATAGCACTTCACCACCTAAAAAGCAGAATGAGTTTGGAAGATGAAGATAATGAGTTCAATCTTAGTTCATATAGTATTAGTATCATAACAAAGAGTTCAACATATTTGACAAGTGGTCATCCAGCCTTAGCTTAAAGATCTCCAACAAGGGGAAACCCATTTATTTATCTCCCTGGGCATCCCATTTTTTGCAAAGCTCTAATTGTCACAGAGTTTTTTCCTTATCTCAAGTCCCAACTTGTCACTAATCACTTCTAGTTTTGCCTTCAGAAGCCAATGAAAGAAACTAACCAGAAGCCTGGCTGTTGGAGTGCATGCCTTTTCCCTTTCATTAAGTAATCTCCATAGGAGATCTATCTTTGTATTCCCATGTCTTGCACACAGAAGGCACTGAATAAATGCTTTTGAACATAACTGGACTGTGTCCCTGGCAGAGCCCAGAGCCTGCCTTGATGGCTGAGTCACTGCCTTTCATTCTTTTCCATTCTGATCACCCTTTGAGGAACAAAAGCAATCCATGCATTACATCATTTGCTTTAAAGCAATATCTTAATGAGTCTCTTGGCTCATCAATATTTCAATAATGTCAGTGTGAGTAATTAAGATTTGTCAGACAACATGGGGTCACATTTGTCTGATGCATGATTTTCATCAACTACATTTTGGAAAAAGATCACTCAGCAGTTTGGGATCATTAGTTTGAAAGGCATTCATCCTCAAAGCCACATCTGTGTTGGGACAAGTTCCTTGAATGGGATTGTCACACTGGCTGATCAAATGCCATCTCAGCTGTTGACACAATCTGACAAATATCCCATCTGCCATTCTAAAAGTAATTGTTTTAAGTGCCTAGAATTATGGGCTTTCTGTTATGCCGGGACATCAGGGAGGCTGTTCCATTTGCCAAGAGGAAGAGAGAATGGAGTGCTGAGGTGGAAAGAACATTGGATCTGAGAGGCCAGGTGACCTAACTCACTATTTGCTGTTCAAATCATTTCTGCCCCCCATCCCACCTTCACCCTCTTCAGTTTCTTTATCTGTAAAATAGGCAAGTGGGAGAGAGAAGAAGGGGCAGAGGGGGAGGGTGGACTAAAGATGGCAATAACAATAATGGTGATAATAATAATAATAAGCCCAGTGCTCTATCCGCTATACCAGCTAGCTGGACCTCTGCACTGTACTTACCTGTAGTATTACCATACCAGTTTTACAGGCTCAGAGATTATAAAACTTGTCCATGAACATTAGAAGTACAAATCTGAATCCAGATCTTCCAGCTCTCTATTCACTGCACTGATGATTTAGGGTTTCTTTCAGCTCAAATCACCACAGTATAGGCAGCTAAGTAGCTCCATATAGGCATGAAGTCAGGACACAATTCAAATCTAGCCTCTGACACTTCACAGCTGAATGTCTCTGGAAAAGTCATTTAACCTTGGTCTGCCTCATTTTCTCATCTGTAAAATGGGGGTGATAATAATAGCCCCTACCTCCCAGAGTTGTTCTGAGGATGAAATGAGATATTCAGCACTTTGCAAATATTAAAGCAGTATATGTAGAAAATCAACTTATTTTTAGAATTCAAAGGTTCTTAACCAAGAGACTGTGAACATTTTTTTTTAGTTTTGATGGTATCTTGCTTTAATTGATTCTCTCTGTAATCCCATGTATTTTATTTTATGAATTTAAAAGCATATCTATAGTTATTACCAGTCTGCCAAAGGGGACCACAACACCAAAAAAGTTAAGAACCCTTGAAATATTGAGGAAAAGTGTTGAAATTTGAAGTCAGAAATCCCAGGACCAAATTCTTCTTTCTCTCATCTATTTTACATGTGTGACTTTGGACAAAACTTGCTTCTTTCTAAGTCTCAGTTTCCTCATCTGTAAAATAGCACAGTAGAAATAGGACTGGACTAGAAGACCACTGGGTAGGGTTCCTTCCAGCTGTAAATGTCCTTGCCTGGTATCAGGGAAATGTGCTAGACTGGACTCACCATCTTTCCATCTGGTACATGTGCCTTGACTTTCTTCACATGCCGTTAGCCTTTCAGTCTTCTCCCTCACTAAACACAGAAGGCACAACTTGTAGAACTGGCTCCTAATCGTGTCAAGGACCAAACTCAAGAACACTCCACTCTGAGAGCTCTATACTACTTGAAGCTTCAAGTTATTTCTTAATCTCACATTCTTGGCTTAGAACCACCATCAATGATAACTACAACTTTTTTTTCTCCTTTGGCAATGTTGTCTTTCTACTTACCTAGCTCCTTTTATTAGAAGAGTTTCAAGGTCTTTGAAAACATTCTCAAATCGTTAGAACACTTCAGCAAAATAGGAAAGGGATATGTAATTACAATTCTCATTTCACATATGGGAAAAGAGATCATAGAGAGGTCCAACACTCCCGCTGTTTTCTAGCTCTTAGCACACAGAACTAGATATGAAGTCTGCAGGAGCTTGATTTTGGAAAGTATATCTTCCTGTTTAAACTTGGCTCTTCTGAATCAAACCATAATCTCCATTGAGGGGCCTTTATTTTCCTAGACTCAGTGTAGACTCACAGGGTGCCATCAAAAGTATATCAAGAAGGGTACTAAGAACAAAATAGAAGATGTTAACTAAACTATGTTGTGCCCACAACAGGACTATTGAATATAATTTTCATCACTGCATCTCATATGCAGTGACCAAAAAATATATACATAAAAACATATAAAAATATATACAATAAATGTATGAAATAAATATATTAAATATAATGGTTTCATATGTAATATAAATAAATATAACACATAAAGATAAATATTAGCTCACATATCTACAACATGTTAAAATTTTACAGAGAATTTTCCCAAATGGTATGAGTGTCATAATTTTATAGTTGAGTCCTCTGACTACAATTCTGGTGTGTTTCCCATTATTCTGCACTCTACTTTCTAAGAAAAGACATTCTAGAATTGGACAGAATCCAGAAAAGGGCAGCAGGCAGAAGAGTGTCTTCACTAGGAGAAAGGAGAAGGTATACAAGTCAAGTGTTGCCTACCTCATATTTTGATTGGTATGGTCATGGTGCCCACATACAGCTAAAGAAAGAAGCCTTTTGTACCTGTGGCAATCAATATACCAGATCAAGCAGCTACCATATACCAGACATTGTGCTATCAATCTATCCATCTATCTATCTATACACATATACATATGTATAAATATATATGGGAAATAAATATAAAGGCTACACAGACCCTGCCCTCAAGGAGCTTACCTTCTACCAGGGTAGATTTTTGTGTATCATGGATAGCCTATAGCAGTTTGATGAAGTGTAGAGATTCCTCATAATAATGTGTTTTAAAATACAGTGCAAATGTGTTTAAAAATAAAATAAAATACATAGAATTACAAAGAACATCAAAAGCTATTGAAAATAAAGATGTCAATTTTTTTCTTCTTCCACATTCACAGACCCCCACAATCTATCCATAGACCTCCTCTGTGGACCCATGTACTCTAAGTTAAAAAAAATATGTGTATTATAGGAATATAACATGAATGGGAAAGAAGTAGAAAGGGAAGACAGCCTTTGTCTAGTGTCAGACTAGACCACTGGTTCCAAAATGAAATAGAAACAGGAATCATAAGAATTCCTATGGGCTGAATGTTGACTGAATATTATCTTTTTTTACTGTATTTCTTTTTATTTTGTTAAATATTTTCCAATTACATTTCAATCTGGTTTGAATATACTCAGGAATGTTGTGGGCTGGGTAGGATTATCAGGTTAAGGAATACTGAGACCTATATATGCAAAACTTTATGTTAAAAAAAAAAGCCACAGTATTTATCTTAAGTATTCATCAATAAACAGACTTCACATTTTTGAGCTAGACGATAAGTTAGAGTTCATATGGCCCAACTACCTCATTTTTCTCATGAGGAACCTGAAGCCTAAATAAGGAAATAAGTTTCCAAGGTCACACAGCTAGTTGAAGGCAGGAATGAGAAGATAATTCACATCTGATTGCTAATCTAATGAAATATACTGGGGAAGCTAGAAACAGCTTCTGCTGCTAACCCTCAATGTCCCTTCCACATCTGATTGCTAGTTTAATAAAATATACTGGGGAAACTAGAAACAGCTTCTGTTGCTAACCTTCAATGACCTCTCTCTACTACCAGTCTCTTCCTTACCCTGCCAATGAAAGCTTTATCTCTCTGATCTGTGTTTCAGCAAAACCAACTTCCCTTAAGGGTGAAGATGAAGTCAGAGTTTAAAAGGCTAATGAAGAAATAAAAGGGAAAGTCATTTAAAAAGTCAAAATCAAAAATAACTGTCAGACTTACAAAATAGCATTATAGTATTCCATTTAACCCATAAGACCCTTTCTCACAGTCCCACTCATGCTCTCAACCCATCTTTATTCCCAGTTCAGTAGCCTAGCATATTCCTTAAGACTGGTTCTTTCCTTAAGTAAAATTTAACATCTTCACCTTCAACTTACATTTCAGTCTTAACCCAAGCCTATCCATTGTGTTCTCAATGACTGTAGCACTTTAAGCCCCAGAACTAATCCTTCGAGTGATTTACTCCTTACTGATTAGGAATAATTGTCCTTTTCTAGCTTGTCCCCTATTGTGCTTTCTACAAAGTTCTTATTTCAGTTGCTTCCTTTACATTTGAACAATTGGAAAGACTGATAGTCAATTGATTCAGTGAATATTTTACCCCATCCCAGGGCTTAGTCTTTCTATTTCACTAAGATCTCAAGGTAATGGGTCATGCTTCTACCCACTCCACTGATCTTTTCCTAAAACTCCACCTTACAATTTTGTACTATCCCATTATTTTATACAAATGACAGCAAAAATTTTAACTACAGTAAGAGATGGGTCATTTTTTTTCATACTGCCCAGTGTTCTTTCCACTGAATCACATCTCCTCATGATTTCAAACCTCACTAATATAGAGTCAAACCCAGGAAATCTGCTATCAAGGTTGGGAATGGGGAACGCAAATCATACCAACTTCACAGGTAGTCAAAAAATAAATAGAAACTATTCTCCTTCCTTCTTACAAGCAACCCAGGTTCCACAAAGTTCCTGAAAAACAACCAGCTAAAACCTGTCAAACATTCCTTACAAAAAACATGTTACAGCTAAGACAGATAATAGAAGGATGCCTACAGAAGAGGGAAAAAGTATAAAAGACAACTACTCATGTTTCATGATTTCAATTCTGTTTTTTTACTTACACAACCCAGACAGGCCTAGAGAAGCCTTCCCTTCACTCTTAAGATGAAGTCCAATAAATACACAAGGTAAAAAGTATCCATAGTGGTAATGCACAGTCTTTCCTTAGTTTGGCCTTCAAGGGCCTCTACAATCTGGGTTCATCTTATTTTTACAGACTTCCTTCCTATTTCCATCTACATGAATCCACTAATCATACTATTCTACTATCTATCCCCTGAATATGCCAATTTTTGTCTCTGCATCTTTGCTTATACCTTTTGGAGCTCTGCTCTCTCCTCCTAATAATCTATTTAAGTCCTATTCACCCTCAAGTCAAAGGCCTGTCTCCTTTTTCATGGATTCTTTAATAACCATTACTATGTACAGTGCTCTCTCTTCCTATTCTAAGCTCCTCCTATAACACTTAATCATATGGACATTTAGTACTTAGCATCCAATACTGTTCTCAGAAAATCTTTCATATTCTCTCTTGTATTATTTAACTTTTTAATGAATATTGTATCTTCCCAATGAGATCATAAATTTCTTGAAGGCAAAAACCATGAATTATTCTTTGTATTCTCTAACAAACTGTGCTCCCTATAAGATGTGCTTAAATATTTGTTGATACAGTATAGTCATACAATACAATTCACAATTTCAAAAGTAAATTTAAAAAATGAAGTCAATTTCTGGTAGTATAGGAAAACCCAACACATTAAAGTCTAATCCAGTCTGGTTACTTTAAATGTTCTCTGACTTTCCTTTTGTCAAAGAGAATACAAGTATTTGATAAATATTTGTGTAGGGAAAGCAGTAATTTGGGTATAGCTTTAGGAATGCAGGACAAAGATAACCATATCCACAATCCTGCTACTAGAAATCCAGAGTAATATTGAATAGCTCTAGTATTATTTTTGAAGAAAAATGACAAGAACTTTACTTTCCCCAACCCAGCTATCAGATTGTCTTGAGAAAGTTGGCATTGAAAGCTCAAAAGACAGATTTGACCTAAGAGACTTTTGTTATACTAGCTAAAGTACAGTTGTGGACCTGACTCACAAAAGAGATGAAATAACTCCATAGCTTCTCTTTAAAAAAGCTATAAATGTTCTCCTCTACAGAAGAATGTAACATGCTTAATAAACACTTGTCAATTGTTTGATTGATTTTTAACACATAATAATGCTACTTCATATACTATACCTGTGCCTAAACAGGGTCTAGATATACAATAGACATTTAATAAATATTTCTGATTGACAAATTGGACTGAGAAATCTTCAACAAAATCTTAAAAAAAAAAAAAAAAAAAGGAAGATAGTGTTTGGAGTGCCATAAACAAAAAGAATCATAAAGATACCAAAGATTCTATGTTATTGTTCAGTCATTTTTTCATTCATGTCTGACCCTTTATGTCCCTACTTGGAGTTTTCTTGGCAAAGATACCAGAGTGATTTGCTATTTCCTTTTCCAGCTCATTTGACAGATGAGGAAACTGAGGCAAACAGAGTAAAGTGACTTGCCAGGATCATATATCCAAGGCCACATTTGAAATCAGGCCTTCTTGATTCCAGGCCTGGTGCCCTATCCACAGCACCCATAAGATAGTTAAAGGTTTTTTGAAGATTCTAGAACTTCAACATAGGCTAAAGAGTTCCTCAAATAGGACTAAACTCTGGCTTTGAAGCAACAAAGACCAAATCCTAGTCCTGTTTCTTACTATCAATGTGACTTGGGATAATCTTTCTGGGTCTCTATTTCTTCACCTGCAAATTAAAGATCTTGGATTAAATGATCTAAGACTGCTTTTCAGCCCAATGTCTCTGATATTCCTCTATGGCATTGATTCTTAGCCTTTTCTCTGTCATGGTCTCCTTTGGGAATCCGGTGAAGGCTTTAGATCTCTTCCCAAAATAATGTTTCTAAGTGAATAAAATAAATAAATATTTTGTGCAGATAAAGTGTGAATAAAATAAATAAAATAAAACTTAAAAAGTGCAAAGGAAACCAATTCTATGGAGATAAAAATCACTCAAATATTCCAAAAACAAGTTGGTACACCCCCAGTGAAGAACTTTAAGGTTGCTCTCTATCCCTGAGCTAGTCTTCTGGTGGTGGAGCTTTCCATACAATCTTGTCCCTGGAAGCCATCACTGCTGGGTGATGCTACAGCTTGACTTCCTTTGGGAGAGAACCCAGAGTCACTTCCACACCCTGATGAGGTGCTTTAGAGTACAATGCCCTCAATAAACCCCCAAGAGCTGATGCACTCTCCAGTGTTCTGTCTCCAGCCCAAGCTCTCGCCCCCACCCACACCCACTCCCCTCTCAAGAATGACTTAAGGTAATATTAGCTCCTCAGATTTCACACCGCCAAGGGCAAAATTCAAGGCTCTCCTAGCGTCAGCACCTCCCTCAGAACTAAAGGTTGCTGGGCAGAGCTGTTTCCCAGCCACACCTTTGATAATCCTTTTCATAAACCCTTGTTTATTCCCCTACCCCAGTCATCCTCAGAAATAGGACGGGGTTCAAGGAGGCAGGTCCGTGACTCCAGGTATAAAGTCCAGAAGGCACAGCCTTCCCATTACTGGACTCAACAGTGACTGAAATGAGGCAGCAGGATGCTACTTAGCCCTTGGCTCATTACCCAGTGGGCCATGCCAGACTTCTCCTAACTTGTCTCCAGGAAACATCATTTGGTTCTAGGACCATCATTTCCACAACTGGCTTTGTGATTGCATACACATAACTTTAGGTGCTGGGACTCAGTTTACTCATCTGCAAAAGGAAGGAAATAGACTAGAAGATCTCTAAGGCTCCTTCTAACTCTATAATTATATCAATAAAAATTAAAAAGATTCTTTATTCTTCTAGGATTCTAAGTTGCATTGTCACCAAAAACTGGAAGTTAGGTCTCCCCTGCTGGTCTATAACACTCTTTGACGGCATCGTACTCTAAAGCACCTGCGTACCTAGGGACCTCATCAGGGTGTGGAAGTGACTCTGGGTTCTCCAAGTCTCTCCCAATGGAAGACAAGCTGTAACATCATCTAGAAAGGCTTCTGGTAGGTAGGACCTCAGTGATGAACTGGCTTCCAGGGACTAGAGTATGGAAAGCTCCACCACCAGAGCTTTCCCAGGAATAGAGACAGTTTTACTTCTATCTATAACACTCTTTGTGAGACTTTGGGCAGATCATTTAATCTTCAACTCTTCCCCTACCCCACCCCCCAGTGTCAGTTTCCTCATCTATAAAGTGGGAATAATTGTGCCAGTCCTAACTGCCTGTGTTACTAGAAAATCAAAATGATATCACACTATTGGAAAAGAACTGAAAAAAGTAAAACGTAATTGTGATGTAAATACAAGGTGACATTATTATTTCTACAATTATTATTATCTCTTCCCAAAACTACCTTCTATAAAGTCATCTAAATATACATATTTACTCCACCAATAGAAATATAACCTCCTTGAGGCATTTTTTGGTGTGCTTTTGACCAAGCACAGGACTTGACACACAGTGAGTACTTAATAAATGCATTTTGATTGTTATTTTTTTTTCTAGATCTGTCACTTCATTCCTGTAAGGAACTCCCATTGTAAAAACTCCCTTCATTGATGCAGAGTGACAACTCATCTATAACAGATCATTTTAAAGTTCAGACTTTAAGGCCAGCTGTCTCTTCTCTACACCATGTCATCCTTCATTATTTTAAAGCCTTATCACAATGGTGAAACAGTGAAAAATAATCACAGATTTAAAAATTACTCAGTTCTTGAATATCCATGGTAATAATAGCAGGGAAAGGTGTGACTGGTATATATTTATCAAACAACTAACATTTATCTAAAATCTAAGTGGCCAACTCACGGAACCTTTCCAAGCTTTGGTTTCTTCAACTGTTAAATTTGGGAATTGTAATCTTTTAGGTTCCTTTCTGCTCTAGATATATGAACCTATGGCCTTTCCAGACCTGATATCTCATCTGTAAGATACAGAGGTTCTTAATGGATGAATTCAGAGATCTGTTATGGTTCCTTAGTCTTTTTCAGTCTTGTCCAACTCTTGTGACCCCATTTGGGGGTTCCTTGGCAAAGATACTGGATAGTTTGCATTTCCTTCTCTATCTTATTTTACAGATGAAGAAACTGAGGCAAACAGGGTAAAGTGATTTGTTCAGAGTCACACAGACAGATTTGAGCTCATTTTGACTCCAGACCTGGTGCTCTATCCACTGTGCCCCCTACTTGCCCACTCAAGGACCTAGCTTAGTTCTAACAATGTCTGACTCCATGTTTGCTTCAGCAGCATATTTACAAAAATTGGAACAAAACAGAGATTAGTGGCCCCGAACAGGGATGATACCCAAATTCCTGAAATGTTCCATATTTTTAAGACTCTGAGGAAAAACATACATGAGGAAAAAGTGGCAGCCTCTGTCACATCCCTATTGCCAGCTTGCTATATTTGAGACTTCGGGGAATTTCTCTTTGAGTGAGATCTGGGATTCTCTCTCTTGAGTGAGCTGACTTACCTCATTCCCAGAGGGAGAGCTTCTTTACTCTGTATTATCTGGCACATACTCTCCTATGTACCCTGTCATTTTCTGCTTTATTAAAACTTGAACAAACAAGTTTCTTTGTTAATAAACAAATCTGACTCCATATACTCATTTAGTGTGTGGGGAATATAAAAATAAATCAGATATGGTACTATATAGTTGAGACATACCTAGGAAGAAATATACCTAGATGCCCACATATATATACACTGCTTCAAAATCCCTACAAAGTCAGGTCTACTCTTAGCAACTTAGAATGTTAAAGAAAGATAGGAGAACTCTCCTGATGTTTCACAGAGTGACAATAGGAGACAATCACAATTCCTTTTCTTTAATAAACTCATTCAAAATATGAAAATTTATGTACATATGTGCTTGACAGAACTCACTAATTTTGCTGAAGACACAGGCCAACTGTACTAAAACAAAATTAACCCAAGGAAAGAGATCTTTCTGACCCTGAGGTTAGGTAGGTCAGGCTTCCATGCAGTGTGAAGACGATTTAGAAGGATTCATGGCTTCTTAAAGAGATCAACATCCTCATCATGTATAAGGAATTAGAGGAAGGAAGGAAGGGAAGAAAGGAAGAAAAGATAGGAAGGGAAGAATGGGAAGGAAGGGAAGGAAAGAAAGAAAGGGAAGGAAAGGAAGGAAGGGAAGGAAAGAAAGGAAGGAAGGAAAAGAAGGAAGGGAAGGAAAGGAAGGAAGGAAGGAAGGGAAAGGAGGGAAAGGAGGGAAAGGAGGAAGGGACACCTGAGTTCAAATCAAGCCTCAGAAACAAAGTAGTAGTGTGACCCTGGGCAAAACATTTAACCTCTGTCTGCCTCAGTTTCCTTATCTATAAAATGGGGATGATAATAATAGTGCCTACTTCATAGAGTTGTTATGGATATAAAATGAGATATTATTTATAAATGCATTGCAAATCTTAAAAAGGCTCTATAGCTTTATAGGTACTTTGTTATATAATGGCATTATTGTTATTTTACAGATGAGGAGATTGAAGAGATGGAAATTAAGTGACTTTGTCCAGCCAGGGTCATATACCTAAGTTATCTAAGGTAACTCTTCATTGAACAAAAGAGAAAACTGAATCCCATCAAGGAGAAATCCATTAAGTGGTAGGAGCAGAACTTGGACTTCATCTAGCACTATTCCATGCTATTTTCCAAAAGCATGAAATGTTATTTGGTGGGGAAAGGGTTAAGGAATGTATTATTAAATACATTGTTGTATTTATGTATTAAATACATTGTAAAAAAAACAGAAACAGAGGTTTTCTTGAAATTATTAAAGCAAATCAGATCTGCAAAAATAAACTTTTTTTCTGGAAAAACACTGATGGCATATTGACCACCTGGCCAAATATCATATAGGAACTGACTAAAGCAAGGACTCAATCCATATAAATGTTTCAACCTCACATGAATAAATTATGACTGACATTGTGAACCAATATAAATCTCCCTCTTCAAACTTAATTGGTTATTTCACTCAGCAAAATTGGAGAAGGCACCAACATAATCTGGGTGTGGTAAACTAATTGCTCAGTCAGAAAAAGAACAATTTTCTTACCAGTGCTGGGGGATAAAAGAAGAGGCGAAACTGCGGACTTGTATCACAAAGGCAACAAACAACAGTCTAGATTCAATATGCCTTTACAAGAACTTATTCTCTTGGCCATCATCCCTCAGTTCCACGATTTTTGACCAAAGGTTCACAGAACTGGGAGAGCTCTCCAAGGTCATTCTCCTCTTAAACATGAACCAAGTAAGGTCCAGAGAGTTTAAATGGCTTTTACACAGATAGCAGAACCACATGACTCCAAAATTAGCACCCTTTCCAATGGACCATGATGCTTTGCTTGTCTCTTTCCAAAGAGAAATAAGGAGGAGGGGAAGGCTTAGGAACTATTCTGGGGGTTATTTTGTTGTTTTTCAGGGAAAAGGAAGAAGGATGTTTTTCCTATTCATCTTCTAAGATTCCAAGTACAATCTTACATTTTCATTTCATTCGTCATGATGCAACAATTCTGTACCATTATTTTCTTGACATTCATTTCCTTTGTCTAGGGATTCTCAGCTAGACATGCTGGATTAAGACCCTGCCTTTGTCAAACCCAGGTTCCTTAATAATTTGACCAACCCATTTACTCCCAGTCTACCAAGTGATTCTCCTTCCTAAGTACAATTGGATTTAGAAGTGTCCACTTAATTGATAAAACATTGTGGAAGATACAACATATAAGGCTCAATATTGTCCTAGAGGAATTTATAGCTAGGTGGGGAGATAAGATACAGACACAGGAAAAGATAAATAGACATTCAAGACAACCAACCACACAACTGATGTCACGTCATGGTATATAATAAATCATCAAACAAGTGGTTCAGATAATTGTTATCAGGGAACAAAGACAATCATGGTGGATCAGAGTGGTCAGGGAGAACATAGACCCTGAGCAAGTCCAAAAGCATGGCTAGGATTTAGAAAGACTGGGCTTCCCAAATGAGGGGAATCAGAGAAAACATAAAAGGTGAGATGTATTCAGGGGGATGGTGAGAACCGACGGGCAGAGGGACAGGCTGGATTTACCCTCTTGCCCGGCTATTTTGGAAAATGCTGATCTGTTTGCACTGTTCAGAAGCAGAGGAAGGGGGTTGGATCAGCACGTTCTATACTTGTGTATAGGTCAGAGATTGCTCAGCACAGTGTACACACCACTACTTATACAATGTCCTATGATCTGCCCATCAGCAAGGGCTCAGAGATCTCCCAGAGCCCCCCCCACACTGAATGAGCAAACCTGAGTGCCTGCTACTGTCAGCAAGGTGGATTGCTTGCCACAGCACCGGTTTTTAATAAAAAGGTCTTTGATGAATAAAAAAAAGTTAGGGCTAAGTAGAAAGACAAGAGGAAAAGGCATAAAATGGACTGGACTAACTTACTGACCTCTAAGGTCCCTTCTAAGTCTATATTTAGGATTTTATGAATTCTAGCCCATCCTTTCAAACCCCAGCTCAAATACAACTTCTTTCAAAAAAGCTTCCTCTCACCCTCCCCTTCCCCAGGAAAAAAACCAGTATCTACAAGCCAGGACCTGTGCTGAGGGCTTTACAAATATGATCTCATTTGATGCTTACAACCTGCCTTAGGAGGTAGATTCTATTACAGTTCCAGTTTTACAGTTGAGGAAACAGAGGTAAACGGGTAACATGACTGTCCAGAGTCACATAGTAAATGTGTCTAAGGCTGGATTTTAATTCTGGTCTTCCTGACTACAGGCCAGGTATTTTATCTATTGCATTACTGAACTGCTTCAAATGGCACTTTTTTTTTTTTTGCCTTCTCTTCAAATTAACACGCATTATTCTCTATTGCAGCTATCTGTTTATGTCACCTATCCACTAACTTGAACACAACCTCCATGAGGGGAGAAATCTTGTCTTTTCTAAACTTTGTCTCACTTAGAATCTTGCACATTTTAAGAGCCTAATAAATGCTTGTTGGAAAACTGCCTTATCTGACTTTAAGGATAATTAGGAAGATCAGAAGAGTTAAGATAAGTGAAAGTACTTTGTGAAAAGTAAAAGACCAAGGAATCCAAGAACTTATTAATGATCTTGCAAAGGGAATTGCAGCTGCAACTGGTTCATTATAATTTAATTCACTGTACAGGGGTGCAGCTGCTGAGGAAGCCCCAGTCTCTTGGGCCCTGGGCCAGTGCCAGTGTGACTGAAAGATGAGTGAACAATATTTCCTGGTATTCCACAGGTCTTGTTAGCAAGAGCTAAAGATGAGCCCAGCCCAAAAGTTACTTACTTAGCTCTCTACTACAAAAAAGTTACCTCATTCCTGCCTGCTCCAAATCCTCTGCACATCTGTCAGTCTTTCTCCCCTGTGACCCCTCCTCAAAATTAAATTACTGGGCCATATGTCATTCTCTATCTCCAAAATATTCTTCCTTTCTCTTCCTTTTCACTTGCTGAATTGAGAGGTGTCTGGGCTCTCAGAAGCCAGGCCAATATTCATCCCACTTGTTTTCCTCACATTGTTCTTGCTATCAAGAACAACAAATACTTATTAATATTTTAAGTAACTAAGTTACATATACATATGTGTGTGAGCATATTATATATATATGTATGTATACATATAATTATAAGAAAGTAATTAAGCATAAGGTACAAACATGAATAATATTTGTCTTCTGCTTATAGGACTTCACAATCTAAGTGAAAACAAAATGCACACTGGCAAAAGATAAAATGCAAGGCAGCATGTATAATACCCTATCCATGATGCTCACAGGTAAGTGCTATTGAGATCAAAGAGAAGGAGATATATATCCCTATGCACTGGGATGGTCTGGTCTTCCTGACCATGGCAGGATTCATGGCAGAGGGAATCCTGAACCCAGGCCTTGAAGGATGGCATTTGAGTAAGTGTAAAGGATAAGGAAAAGGGGTCTGCTAGGGAAAAACTGATAAGTCAACCCAAAAAGGGAGTCCCCTAATACAGTCATCTGAACCACAAGGGCTCTACAAATCTTCATTTTTATCCTTAACATATAACCATCCCATGTCTTCATTTTCTCATCTGTTAAATGGAAGGAAAGCAAACTCATGTCAAAAACTCTGAGAAGTCCAAATAAGGACTTAACATATTGCTCATCTGAACCATGCAATCAATCAACAATGAGAAAACCGAGAGTCTTCAAGGAATGACTTGTCTAATGCCAGTGGCATCCAGGTGCTGGATAAATTGATGAATCACAGCCAGAAAGGGCATTCACCAAACAGTATCAATCACTTACATCAGCTAAAGCTGAGAACCCACACTCACACCTGGGAAAAGGTAAGAAGAAATTCTAAGAGCTTCTTCAAATGCGCTCAGTTTTATTGGATCAGCACCTCCTCTGCAGAGTCAAAGCATAATAATAATAGCTAGCATTTATATAGGGGCAGCTAGGTGGTCAGTGGATAGAACGCTGGACCTGGAATCAGGAAGATTCATCCCTCCTGGGTTCAACTGTGACCTCAGACATTTATTAGGTGTGTGACCCTGGGTAAGGCAGTGAACCCGTTTGGGGTCCATTATTCTTTGTACTGCAGCATTCCACCCAAACTCATCCTAAAACTCTCAAAGGCAAAGTTAAAACCAAGATATTATCGAGCTTCAATACAGTGTTGGATCACCATTCAGTACTATGGAAAGGGCACTGGGCTAAGTATTGGGACTTTCACACCTGATGCAGCCACTGATGAGTTACTTCCTTGGGCCTCAGCTTCCTTATCAGTTCAATGAATTTACCATTGTCTAAACTATCTATATCACACCCTTGTTGGGTTTCTTTCTTTCTTTCTTTCTTTCTTTCTTTCTTTCTTTCTTTCTTT
>JAJPUD010001917.1:90022-128370 GCA_023553655.1 Myrmecobius fasciatus
GAGAGAGAAAAAAAGGGGAGAGAAAAAGAGAAAAGGGAGGGAAAGAGAAAGAGAGAGAGAAAGAGGGAGAGAGAAAGGAGAGAGAGAAAAAAAGGAGAGAGAAGAGAGAAATAAGAAAGGGGGAGAGAGAGATGAGAAATGAGACAGGTGAGGAGTGAACAAGATGAGAGGTGAGGAGAGAACAAGAGAGAGGTGAGAAATGAGCAAGACAAAGAGAAACACAGAGACAAAGTAGAGAAGGGGGAGAGAGAGAGGAGAGAGAGAAAGAGGGGAGAGGGGAGAAAGAAAGAAAAGGGAGGGAGAGAGAGAAAAGGAAGGGAGAAAGTTGAAAAATGAAAGAGGAGGAAATGAGAAATGAGAGAGAGGTGAGAAATAAAAGAGGTGAAAGAGGTGAAAAATGAGAGATTCAGAGAGAATAAATGTGCTTTCTCCTCCCTCCTTATCAAGGGGTCACTGCTAACTCCTTACTTCATCTAGCCAGATGGAGGAAGTGTACACAGTTCTGTGTTCTAGGATCCACACATTGCCTTCCCCCTTCTGATTCAGAAGTTGAGCCATAGGAGGGAAACACCATCATCTGCTGGTAAGCGATCTAGACCAGGAGGCCAAAGAGCAGTGTTCTCGGCTTTACCACAAACTGTGTAACCTTGGCCATATCATATAACTTCTCCAGGTTAAATTCCAGCAATAAAACCAAAAACAATAAAATTAGCTGTTGGGGGAAATGTTAATATTGCAGATTAAACTTAAAGATGTCTTATGCTCACCACCACCCAAAAAAAAAAGGTCTGGTTATTAAACATTTACTCACACCCCATCTGTATGTATTTATACATATTTGTAGTACATTTATTAATTTTACATTTATTCTATCTATGTTTTATACATATTTGTTGTCTCCCCCTTTAAAATGCAAGCTTACTGGGAGTAGAGAGCCTTTCATTTTTTCTACTAGTATTTCTAACATCTAGCATGTAGCTGACACTCAGTAAAGCCTTGTTGATTGACTGGCTGAGAAGGCACAGGAGATATTTTTTGAGAAAGAATATTGGTAGGTGTCAGAAACAGCCTCTTCTCCAAGCATCATGCCTGGAAGTTACTTTAAAGCAGAAGGTAAAGCCCCCCTTTGGGAGGGGGAGGATGGCTGCAACAAGGATTTGGTGTCCTCCTTTGTTATTCTTTTTAATAAACAAGGCTGCCGGTATCCGAAGCAGGGGGGAGCAGCCAGGCTCTTAAAAATTTCCGGTAGATTTTGCCTTTCTCCCTCCAGATATTGCCTCTCAGGGCAGAGCCAGCAGAGAAAGATTCTAATGAATCCCACAGAGACACAGACGGGGCAGGCAGCTGCAGGGACACCCCGTTAGGCACTAAGAAGAATTGAATCTGGGGGGCTATAGTGAGTAAAAGATGGGGGATGAGGGATGGTTAAGGAAAGCGTTGACAGGAATGACCAGGATGTCTGCAGGGAAATAAGACAGGAGGACATGGAAGGGCATTTGCACATGGCTGTGGGAGAATCTGAAGGAACAAGGAGTCTGCTTCTCTCTTAAAACCTGAGTTTCAATCACTTTCCAGTTTGCATTGCTCAAGACATCCTTATAGTTTCAAGGATTTTGTGAGGTCGTATTTCCTAAATAAACACATGGATGGAATACTGGCCTTGGAATCAGAGAGACCTGGATTCAAGTTCCCACTCTTGACACATCTTGGCCACACCATCCTAGGCACGTTGCTTAACCTTTCAGTGAACAAGGTAATTCAAGGACAAAATTACAGAAAAAGTGCAGATCTGCATTAATAGAAGAAAAATCCTCACTGGGGAGTTTCCACTATCGATTGATTCATGGGACCAGTCCCTCTCCCTATCCTTTCAGGAATCGATCAGGCTAGATGGTCCCTGAGGATTCTTTCCACCACCAAAATTTTATGATTCTATGGCCTCTAAATGATAGCTGCAGTACTTATCTTATGAGATTTTTACAAGGTTCATCGTGAGATGATTCAGTTACCTTCTCAGTGGGTAGGGAAAGAATAAAGGACAAAATAAGGGAAAATAAATATAAATATAAAAGGGAAATAAAGGAATAAAACATAGAACTGAAACTAAAAGAAAACTGAATTTAAAAAAGAAAAAGAAACAAGGAAGAAAAATGAACATTGGAAGTTTAAGTGATTTCTCAAAGGGGGCACAGCAAGTTGACAACAAAGCCAGAGCTAGACTGCTGGGAACCTTCCCAGCTCTAGATTTATGGTCCCTTTGGCTTTCCATCTTTATTCTTTTCCCTTCTTCACACTGGGTCCAGTTAGAGACAGAATCACTAAACTGGGTGTCATAGTTGCCCTGAACTTGGGATACAAGAGCTCCCAGGTTTTCTTCCAAACAATTAGTAGAGGGAATGGCTTTCTGAGATGGTAAAGGGATATAGGGAAAAATCTTGGTGACATAAAAAGAAAACATATCAGTGAATGTTGATGTTGTTTTTTAAAAAAAAAATGTTAGAATGAGGTTTCTCCCTCTTCACCAATGAGCATTTAAGACAGAGAGAACTAAGAGATTTGGCAAATCCCCCCAAGAAAGTCAGAAATAGAACTTAGGAATTCCCACCTCCCCTGTCCATTTCCTTTCCCTCCCCCACCTCCACCAAGAAGTCTTTCCAAGTCTGAACAAATGTACATTTCCTTCCGTTGAATAGTAAGGATGGAATTACAGGATTTTCATAAATCCACAGCATATTAGAACTAAAAAGCTTAAATATGAGCAAATCAAACCCACCATTTTTACAGATGAGGGAATAATGTCCCAAAAAGAAAAGATCATAAGAGACCTTGGAGGCTACCGAATCTAGAGCCCTTACTTTGTTGTTATTGGTTTTTTTTCTTTTGTTTTGTTTTGTTTAATGGCATGAGGGGGTGATATATGAACAAAATCATCCACCTCATTTTCTTTTCCAAAGTCATCAAAGTCCAGGGGCAAATCAAAAGTCAAGATGACCCTTGATGGCCTGGGATGCAATGGATGACCTTGGCCTAATTTACCATTATAAAAATATCAGTTTAAGAGGGAGGCAGTGAATAGAGTGTCCCTCATTTTATATATGAGGAAAGCAAGGTATAGAGCAGTTAAGTAGCTTACCAAATCTGGCCTCAATTTACTTAGTGGCTTTGAAGTCAAGTTCTATTGACTCCAAGTCCAGTACTCTACTCACTGAACCACTTATAATGCAATAATATGTATAAAGAGCTTAGTACCATTCCTGGTACATAAAAGGTGCTCTAAAATGCTTATTCTCTCTTCTTCTCTATTTCCTTCCTTATAAAAGCTATTCTTTCTGCAGACCTCCATAGTCCTTGACATATTGTGATTGTGCCAAACAAACTCATTAGTAGGACATGAGCTTTCATAAAAGCTTTGTATCATTTCTTAGCTCAGATCCTAAATAAGCACATATATATATACTCCAGAGTTTTGAGTGGGGGAAAAAATCTATGTGGGTCCAAGTAGAAATAAAAGCCTGACTAATATAATAGTTCCCACTTTTTAGGACTTTTCAGTATGCAAAGCACTTTATATAAAGAATGTACCATAAGTCTTAGTGCATTTTTAAGCTAATAAAATTTTTAAATGCACTAAGACTTTTAGGACACTCTGTATGTGATCTCATTTGAGTCTCTCAAAGATCCTGTGAAGTAGGTAATATTATTATCCCTGTCTTATAGATGGGAAACATGATTAGTGCTTTATCCAATGACACCCAAATTGTTAAATATTTGAGGTATGCTGAGAACCCCTGAAGAAGAATGATAGAACATAGGCTGCCAGGAAAAAAGGAGAGAATTTGGGTATTCAAGTCTCTCTGAATCCCAGCCCTGTGACCTTGGGCCTTTGGTACTTTCATCTATAAAATGAGGGTTTTTGGAGGGCTAGATGGCCTCTTAAGGTGCTTCTAGCTTGAAATCTAGATTTCTTCAAATACAAATAAAGAAACATAGTAATTTAGGAGGGGGACAGAGCACTAACAAAGTGGTGGGGGAAAGTTGGGGAAGGATTCAAGATGGAGGAAATATCTAAGTTTAAAGGAAAAGAAGGATTCTGAAAAGGGGACACAAGACAAGAAGTTCATTCCAGGAATTAAACCAAAAGCTAGATAACAATACAAAGCAGCATATTCAAGTGCCAAACAGGAGAGAAAAGAATAGAGAGAGAGAGACCCACCTGAGCTAAGCCTTGAAAAAACAATAAGATTTAGACAAAAAATTGCACAGAGGTTTTATCAGGAAAAAGCAAATGGCAACAGACGGAGCAAAGGTCCAGAAGATCATGTCCCGGATTTCAGGAACAGGAAAGCAAGAGCAAAGGGTTCATGCAAAGGAATAACAGAAGATAAATCTGGAGAGCTAAGCAGAGAAGAAATCATGGAGGCCCTCAAAGGCCAAGCTGGGCCTTAGCCTGCCCCTTTAATTCCCTTGAATAAATGCCTGTGTGTATGCAGAGTCTGAGAGCAAATGCTTATTTGAGAATGAGAATGTGGGGGTGTATAAAAAGCACACATGTATGGAAATATCCCACTTATTTCTACTGTCCCTCAAACACTCACCTTTCTTCCCTTAGGCCCCACCAATTTTGATGTAACCCGAGCAATTGCTCAGGACCCCTTTTCTTGGACAAAGAGAAAAACTGACAGTGCAGCAGTGACCAGAACACTGGACTTAAGTCAGAAGATCTAAGTTCAAGTTCAACCTCTGCTACTAACTGCCTCTGGAGCTTCAGAGAGAGAGAGAGACAGAGAGACAGAGACAGATAGAGACAGAGACACAGACAGAGACAGAGACACAAAGAGAGACAGAGAGAGGGAGGGAAGGAGGGAGGAAGGGCAGGAGAAAGAGAGAGAGGAGGAAGAGGAGAGAGAGAGAGGAGGAAGAGGAGAGAGAGAGAGAGAGAGAGAGAGAGAGAGAGAGAGAGAAGAAAGGAGAAGGGAAGGAAGGAGGGGAGAAGGGAGGAAGAAAGGGGGAGAGAGAAAGAGAGAGAGAGAGAAAGAGAGAGAGAGAGACTTTTATTAGATGGGGAACTCTTATACCTTTTTTTTCTTCTTACTCACAGCACAATATTCTTTTCTGTGAGGCTCCAGAGCATACTGACTATGAAAGCTGTTAACAGCCACACAGAGTCAGAAAACAGCTTCCTTTAATGTTACCGTTATTTGTGGTGTCTGATGTCTAATGACCCCAGCTGGTTTATTCTTTGGCAAAAACACTGGAGTGGTTTGTAATTTCTTTCTGCAGTTCATTTTACAGATGGGGAAACTGAGGCAAGCAGAGGGAAGTGATTTATTCAGGAATTTAAAAAATAAATTAATTAAAATTAAAATCAGAATTAATTAAGAATTTAAAAAATCTTTGAAAAGTGATTTACTCAGCTAGAAAGTGTCTGAAGTTGGATTTGAACTCAAAAAGATGAGTCCTGTTTCTAGGCCCTTTCCTCTTTGATAAAAGCAGCCATTTCTTTCTAGTCCTTTTCGAATTCACGGTCTCACATGTATTTTGAGGTTAATGTGTATTGTAATAGGCAAGTTTCGTTTATATTGAAAAATATTAAATTATTATGATGGGTAAATAAAATTTACATTAACCAAAATCATTTACAAATTTTCTTCTATCTGCAGTGGCATAACACCCAGAATTCTGGGGTACACCCTTTTAGATAACATTTTGGATAATCTCTAGGGTTTCTTCAGATAATAAGGATAATAAATGAAATTAATATAGTAACCAGATTAAAAGCACTTTACATATCACTCTGATTCTCACAACAAGGCTATGTATTACAGGTATTTTGCAGATAAAGTAACCAAGAATCAAAAGAATTAAGTGTCTTGCTTATCCATAAGCACACAAGTAGGGGATACAGAAAAAAGGATCTGAACCAAGACTTTCTGGATTCTGAAAGCAGCCTTTCCACTGTAACATGTTGTCTTTTCCTCCTCTGGCTTTCATGAGCGGTGATTCTCTGTCACAGATAGTCTGGCACTAGCCAAGAACATGAGAAATCAAAATACTTTAGTGACCACTTCTCAAAACATCGGCGTCATGAGGAGATAACCTACCTTGTCCTGAGAGTGCGAGCATTACAGTCGCCAAGTTTCTGCACTTGGGCCTGAGAGGCAGAAACTTAGGCTGAAGCTGAGATAAGCAGGCACGGTTCCCAGCCCCAGGGTCAAAGATCCAGCAGCAGAGATCAGAGCCCTGCATCCCTGGTCAATCACTCCGAATACGAAACCTGACTCAGTCAGCTTTTCCCACAGAAAGATTCTTATTCCCAAACCCAGCCCTTAGCAGACAAGGAGAGAGATTCTTCCTTGCTTTGTTGGGCTAAAACCTCTCAGTGGTCCCAGGGCTTAATAGCCCCATGGCATCTCTCAAATTTGAGCTTTCCAGCATAGTGCAATAAGAGTCCTGGATTTGGCTCCTTCTGTTACTTTTAACTTGTGTCACCTGGGCAATCCAAATCCCTGGACTTGTTTTTTCATCTGTAAAATGTAGATGTTGGGCTAAGTGGACTCTCTGATACTTTTAAATTCTAAATCAAAATCATTCATTTGGAAAGGTCCCCAAAGAAAGATCAGAAATGTGGGTGCTATTAAAACTACAGCTCTTTGATTACAGACGTAAGATTACAGAGCATAATGGGTTCCCCCTGAGAAGGGGAGGATCCAAATGTGTCACTTGAGGTAAATTAGAAGGGGTTAAAGTACAGGTATACCTTGGAGATATTGTGGGTTTGGTTCAAGACCATCAAAATAAAGTGATTATCACAATAAAGCAAGTCACAAATTTTTTGTTTCCAAGTGCATATAAAAGTTATATTTACATGATGCTGTATTCTATTAAGTGTGCAATAGTATTATATCCAAAAAAACCCAATGTATATTCCTTAATTTTAAAATACTTCATTGCTAAAAAAAAAATGCCATCTTGTGAGCTTTAGGGATTAGTATATAATTGATATGAATGAATAATGATTAGTATATAATCTTTTTTGCTGGTAGAGGTTCTTGCCACCATGTTGATGGCTGCTGAAGGCTGATAATAGGGTGATGGTTGCTGAAGGCTGGGATATGTTGTGACAATATCTTAAAATAAGACAACAATGAATTTTGTTGTATCAATTGACTCTTCCTTTCATTTGAACACTTATAGGTCATTGTAATTAGTGTTATTAACTGGGCTAATTTCTGTATTGCTGTGTTTCAGGGAATAAGAAAGCCTGAAGAGAAGAAGAAAGACAGGTACCTACTGGTTAATGAAGCAGTCAGAACACAAACATTTACAGATTATATTCACTGTCTTATATGGACGTGGTTTATGGTGTCCCATAATAATTACAATTGTAATTTTAAAGATCACTGATCACAGATCACAACAAATATAATAATAATAATGGAAAAACTTAAAATATCATGAGAATTACTAAAATGTGACCCAGAAATAATGTGGATATATGCTATTGGAAAAAAAAATGTGTTTGATTTCTTTAATGCAGGGTCGCCATAAAGCTTCAATTTGTAAAAAGTGCAGTATCTTTGAAATGCAATAAAATGAAGCACAATACAATGAGGAATATCTGTGCAAAGATGAGATAGTTTTTCACAAGGTAGGAGGGGAAGATGGTGAGTAGTGGAATAATAATGACATCTACCTCCTCTCCCCTCCACCTATTTTTCCAAATCCAAAGAGAAAAGGGAACAGCAGTGTAGAAGAAGAAATACTCAAGATTAATAAAGTAAAAAAAATTAGGGATCTATCATTTCAGTGATATAGAGAACTCCCTCCATCAATGCAGGTTATCCCATTCTTCATGGCTTATAGCCCTAGGGAACTCAAGAACACAAAGGTTATAAGTGACTCGCTGGGATCATGTGGCTGCTATATATCAAAAGCAGGATTTGAAACCTAGTTTTAAGGTCAGCTTTCTATTCCTTATGTTATTCTGCCTCTCACAAAACATTAAAAACAATCCCATGGGAAATAGCCCTAACCAAGAAAACTTTTCCTCTAAAATCCTACAAAATAAACATCTTCTATAGGAGATAATTAGGAGGCTACTTAGCCCACCCCATGCCCTGACCTTTTCCTAGGGGCTGAAGTAGTGATAGACAATAACATAGCATAGTCTGCCAGGGTCCCAATTCCATGGGCTGAAAACTGACTGAGAGCCTACTCTACTAGCAAGGAGCTGGGCTTCAGGTTACAAAAGCAGAATCTTACTCAAGATCCCAGGCAAACTTAGCCCTGGCTTTCTTTACTCCTTCCCCCACCCCTCCAAACAGGATCCACATCAGCAAAGGCAGCTGGTCCCCAGCATCAATAACTGTCAAGATTTTTACCTCCCCCCCTCCAACAGATGCTCCAGCTCCCTCCTTCCTCAGGATGAGTCAGCTCCCTGCTTGGATAACTCAATTTGAACTTTAACAGCCAGGAATCCTATTCTTTCTTCATAAAGGGTTTCTCTGGACCTTTGTTTTTTCACCTCTTAAAGAAAAAAAGGGGGGAGGCAAAAGTTTGACCTGACTCTTAAGAATTTTCTAGGAGGTCAAAATAACTTTTGGGCCATCTCTCTCATAATGCATTCTATATTGACATTCCCAGAGAAAGTGAGTAAGGCAAAGGTAATAGAAATATAGTCTTCATGGTCTGGTTTTAGCCTTGTGAGTGTGTGTGTGTGTGTGTGTGTGTGTGTGTACATGTACCTGTGAGTGTGTAAAGAAAGGCAATGTGGTGGAAACAGCACTGAATGTGGAACAAAAAAAACCAGACTTGAATTCAGGATCTGTCACTTACAACCTATCCAACTTCAGAAAACAGGTATCAGCCCCAGTTTCCTTATCTGTTTCAGTACTTCTGAGTTACAAGGTCGGACATCAGAGGCTTTCTATTCCAACCCTTTCCCCAGCCCACCACTTTAAATATCCCAGTTGAATGAAGGTCCTTGAAGGCAGCAGTTGTTTGATTCTTTTGTCTTAGCACCTAGCAGTGTGTCTTACCCATTGCAGGTGCCTAATAAAAGTTCACTGAATTGAATTTGGCTCTATCCAATCTCTGATTACAGTGAGGGGTTCCCTCCCATCACACCTCCTCCTCTGCCAGTAAAATGGAGCATCTAACATCTGGTTCTAAATCCCAAGATCCTGTAAGATAATTCTGAGAGTGCATGTCTGTGAGTGTATGGCTGCACATGCATAAATGAACCAGTAAGAGTGCATGTCAGTATGTTAACATATTTCTTAAATAGGAAGTCAGAAGAAATGTTGAAAAAAAATTTCCATTCCTGTCCAACTATAATTCACTTTCAAGACCTTGAAAAGAATTCTGCCCTAGGGGTCCTGGATTTAACAAACCTGATACAACAAATATAACTCAAATCAGAGATTTCCTCATGGTCTATTTTATTTTTTGTTGTTGTTTTTTGTTTTTTTAATACAAACTAGTTTTCGGAAAGATTACATCACCTTTCTATCAAGCTGTGAGCTTAAAAAAGGGAAATTCCTGGGAGCCATGGAGAGCCAGAAATGAGAACAGGAGAAACGGATCAACAGGTCAGGTCTCTGCCCCGAGCCTAGCCAGAGCTCTTAATGAGAACTTTTAAAATGAATAACAATTTAAGGCTAGTTTGACCATAGCAAAACAGTCAACTACATTGCCCCATAAACAGAGAAGTCTATCATTCGGATCCCTTCGCCCCGAGCCGCAAATTTCCAAAGAGGCAAACCTGTGGTCATGTTCTCCAAGGCTCACCTGAAAGCTGAAAATAAACCTCAGGCTGGGAACGTTCATTTTTAAAACCACCAGTGTCTGGGTGCAGTTACCAGGCAGAGCCCTGGGAAACTGGTTTACGGTTGCAATAAGACAAGGGTAAACAGACTTGGCTGCAACTATTATCCACAGGCTCTTACCTTCCCAACTCTTCTCCAATTTCATATACATCCTCCACCTTCTGCTGTTTGAAGGTTGCCATATTTGGGCTCCTCATTGAGACTTGGAGCTAATGCACCTGTCAACGAATGGGAAGGAAGAGGTGTTAGGATGGCCACACAAATTAGCATATGCCTTCAAAGCCTGGATCTGAAAAGAAATCAGGCTGCAGAGAAAGCACAAAATAAAACAACAGATACCTGAGCTCCTGGCTCTTTTAGAAAACCCATTCTCAAATACTGTGACCCTCCCCTCCCTTACCCAATATATCTTATATCACCAACTGTGGGGGAGTGGGAAAGAAACCTTCTCCCATAGGAGGTATTCTGGATACCACTACCACAAAACTGTTTGTTCTCCCTCTTTGTGCAATGATGATTTTAAAGTCAGGAGGAAAGCCCAGAAGGGGTTAAACAAAATTATTTATATGTATATATGTGTATATTTATATTTATATTTTATATATAAATAATCCAGAATTTATTTTACTGTTACCACTACCAAAAAGACTGGTCCTACATTTCTGATCTCTATACGCTCTTTAAATTCTTGTGTGAGCAACATTTCTTTGGATATGGGCACACGCCATCATCAACTACATTACTACTTTGGCCTTGTCGAGTCTGACTTTTTGGCACAGTGCATTAAAATCTGTATATGAGGCCAACTAAAGCAGGCCATCTGAAATTGTTCTTGGCAATGCTGCACTAATATCCCACTTATCTAAGGGTCAGATTTCCAGTCTTTGAAGTGGCTCAGAGCACATACAGCCCCATGGGTAGAAGCAGGCAAGAAAGGCCACACATCCTGGAAGAATTGTCCAAAGTCCATGTACTTTCCTTCATAGAAAAGACATTCAGGTAGTTCTCACAGAACTCTAATTCGCTTGGATTTCTAAAAGCAAGACAGTAGAAGGTGGCAAGTCAACTAGAAAGTCTTACTAAAAACAGAGGAATGAACTAGATGACCTTGAAGGTCCCTTCTAGCTCTGTCTAAGTCTGGGACAGAAAAAGTCTGAAAGTAAGGGAGGAAACCCTCCCCCCCAAAAAAAAGTTTAAAAAGCAGACATAAGAATTATAAAAGCAGTCTTCTAGGTTCATTTAGTGTAGGAGTTAATGTCATTCTATACATCACTAGGAAGAAACTTCACTAAGAATGGGGAGGGGGGGTTTACAATCAAACCCATCCAAAAATAACCCAAAGTGTCAAAATTCAATGTTGGCGGGGTTGTATAGAAATAGGCACACTCATTTATTGTTAGGGGATTTGGATATTGGTAGGATCATTTTGGAAAGCAATCTGAGAGTATACAGAATCATAAAATCAGAATGCCCTTTGCCTAATGCTATTATTGGGAATATATTAAAAGTATTATTCTAAAGAAAAAGACATTTTTGTTCCAACACACACACACACACACACACACACACACAAAAATCAGGGTAAGAAGGTAATAAATATTTATTAAGTGCTCACTTTGTATCAGGCATTGAGCTAAGCCCTGATGATACAAATGAAAACTAAAATGGCAGACCCTAAACTCAAAGAGTTTACATTGTAATAGAGGAAGATAAAATATAAAAGGAAGCACAAAAGTAGGAGGGAAATGGGCATAAAGAGTACCTGTGGAGGGCCATAGTGTCTGAAGTATGTTAAGTAAGAAGCTGAAACAAGAATAAAATATAGCCACCCCGGCACATACCACAAATGGAAGTTCAGAAAGGAACTCACCAATGAGGTACTGCAAAAGGATTCTAGAATAAGAAAGCTCCAGGTACAAGTATTTGCAAACCAAGAAGTATTTATTAAGCGCATGCCCAAATTGTGCCAGGGATACCAATACAAAAATATAAAGCAATCCCAATCCCTATTTACATTGGGATGTAAGGTTCCTATTTACAAGAAGTTTATATTCCAAAAAAAAATAGACAAGTACATACAAAAATATATACAGCATAAAGATAGTGACTAAATAGAAATACGTAATTAATGGTAAAAGCTAGCATTTATATGTTACATTACTTATGTACCAAGCAATGTCCTAAATACTTTACAAATATTATCTTACTTGATCCTTAATGACTCTACAAGCTATTATTGTCTCTATTTTATAGTTGAGAATTTAATAGTTTTATAGTTGCCATGAGGCGAACAGGCTAAATAACCAGCCCAAGGTCACACAGCTAATAAGTGTCTGGAGCTGGACCTGAACTCCTGACTCTAAGTGCAGAACACTATCCACCTCCTTAATTTGGAAAGAGGGGACTAGCACTTGGGGGAAATCAGGAAAGGCCTCATGGTGTACGCAGGGCTTGATCTGTGTTGTAAGGGAAGAGTTCCATCTTCTACACCATAAAGCCCTTTCCCCCAATCGCCTGAGGGAGGTAAGGAGGGAATGCATTTTTAGGAGAGCCAGTGCAAAGCACAGAGATGGATGTAAAAGACAAAGAAAAGGTCATTTTGATTGAATGAGAAAGCGAAAGTTATGTGCAATCAGGATGGAAAGATGGATTGGGCCAGGTTATAAAGATCTTTAAAGGCTAAATAAGAATTTATATTTTATCCCAGAGGCAAGAGGACGCCACCAAAGTTAAACAGAGGAGTCACAATTATATAAGATGTATTGAAGTGTGGAGAGACTTGAAACAGGAAGCTAATGAAATTGTGCAGGTGAGAGATAATGAAGACCTGAACATCTTAACAGGAGAGGAAGAGACATTCGAGATGGATTCTACAGTGGTAAAAACACAAAATTTGATTAGAAGAAATAAAGATGGTACCAAGCCTAAATCCTTGGGTGAGTAGAAAAATGGTAGAATGTTCAACAAAAATAAAGAATTTGGGAAGAGGAGAAGATTGAAGGGAGGAGAGGAAATCAACAACACGAAATAAAATTTGTCCCACCCTAAATGAGCCAGAGTTCATCTTCCAAGGTTGCCTGCTACTCTCAGAAGATGATCTGATATACAGGGCAGATGAGTGATCTGGGGATGAGGTGCCAACTTCCCAAAGGGCACTTGTGCAAGTGATATTGTGTACACCTGGCTAGCAGGTGGGTTAGACCTGTAGTTGTGTGTGTTTTAACTACTTTAAAGAGCAATACCTGCCAAAGAATTGGAAACTGAGGGGATGCCCATAAATTGGGAAATGGCTGGATAAATGGTGGTATGTGGATGTGCTCTATGCACCATGTATAAAGTAATAGCAATGTTGTGGGATAATCAATGAATGACTTTGCTGTTCTCAGAAATGCAATGATCCACAACTACTCTGAAGGACCTTTGATGAAAAATGCCATCCATACCCAAAGACAGAACTGACTATATCTAAATACAGATTGGAAGCATACTTTTTTTTTAACTTTATTTAACTTGAGTGTTATTTGAGGAGGGGGAGAGGAGATCTATGTTTTCTTTCACAACATGACTTTTACGGAAATGCTTTACATAACTTCACACGTCCTTTATTAAAGGGGGTTGTGGGTGGGGGGCAAGGGAAAGCATCTGGAACTCAAAGTTTTAAAAAATGTAAAAAATTATTACTAGGAAAATAAAAATATTAAATATATATATATATACATTTTTAAGAGAGTGATACTTGACACAAAAGAGGAAAAATTGGGAATTTGCACAGTAGAAAGAGAAAGGGACAAGATGAAGAAAGATGTGATTGAGCTGAAGACAAGCCCTATTTGAGAGTGGAATGGGATCCACTTTCTACCTTCTATTGGTTGGTCACATATCTTGTGAGGTCAGACCATGGGAAAAGGCCCACATGAGGCAACAAGATCCTCTACTTTGGAAACCACTGGCCCAGAGCATTGAGAGGTTAAATGATTTGCTTATAGTCAGTTAGTATGTGTCAAAGGGTTTAAATGCAAGTCTTTCTAATCCACATTTTGGAGGATTTGCATTCTTTCAAATCACAGCTGCTCTTATAGTAAGTAAACTCTTACTTTGTTTAATCTGAAAAAAAAAAAAAAAGGAAAACTGATGAAGATCCATTTACCGCTTTCAAGGCCATGAAATCAAAGGAATCAGAGGAAGTTTGGGTAGATGGAAATGCACAGACTAGTCTAGCACAAGATGGAAAATCAAGTATGGGTTGTAATCTATAGCAGTGGAGGACTCCATAGAAATATTCAAATGAGGGAGCAATACAGTAGTGGAGGGGGGGGAGAGGTGGCTTATTAGAGAAGAATAAATTCAAAAACAAGTAAAAATGGCCAGCCTTCCCAAAGTGATTTTATTTCATTTATTTAAAAGACAAAATATATACTGAGAAAGTTGGGGAAAGATATGTGGTATGAAACACCTCATTATAATCAATTCAACTACGATTCCCTAATTTGCTTGGGGTGCTTTGGACCACCCTCCTCTCATCATCATCCCAGGAGAGAGGTTCATAGCCTCTTCCTAAGGAGGAGATAAAGAGTTCTGGGTTCTAGCACTCACTTCTCCCACCAGTTAGCTAGGAGACCTTAAGCTAGTCACATTTCATTTCTCAATCTTTCATAGTTGGACAGATCAGGCAGATTTTTTTTTCTAGACATTTTTCAGTCCTGTCCATCTCTTTCTGTGACCCCATTCAGGGTTTCTTAGCAAAGATATTAGAGTTGTTTGTCATTTTACAAATGCAGAAGCAAGGGGCAGTTAGGTGGAGCAGTGGATAAAACATCAGCCCTGAAGTCAGAAGGACCTGAGTTCAAATGTGACCTCAGACACTTAACACTTCCTAGCTGTGTGACCCTGGGCAAGTCACTTAACCCCAATTGCCTCAGGAAAAAAACAAAAACAAATGAGGAAACAGAGGCAAAAAGTTTTAAGTTCACACAACTAGTAAATTCTGAGGCCACATTTGAACCCAGGAAGACTCCAGGCCAGGTATTCTATCCATTAGTCCACCCCGTTATCCTGGATAGCATTTTAAGAGATTATCTAGTTCAGGTTCTCTTCACTACCATGGAGCCCTCCGAAAACATATGGACTTGTGAAATATATGGACCTTTCATCAGAATAATAATTGAAATAAATACTAAATTTCAATTACAGGTTGTGTTAAAATAAGCTGTAATTTTTTTTCCTAACCAAGTTCACAGATCTCATCAAATCTTTCTATGGCAAGAAGTCATGAACTCCATTCCAAGTTAATAATCCAATTTCAATCTAATGAACTCAGTTTGTAATTGAGGAAATGAACTTTAGAGAGATTAAGAGACTTCCCTATGAGAATAAGTTACAGCACTAGTATTTGAACACAGGTCCTAGGGCTCCAAATTTAATTTCTGTTCTCTGACACTGGGATGCCCCATATTGTTCATTTGGTTTATAGACAAATTAAATTTAAAAAAAAAAAAGGTTCCAGTAACACTAGGCTAGAGTTTCAGTTGGAGGGAGATTTCAATCTAATTTAATGAACACTCAAATTTACTTTCTAAGGATACCAAAACAAAACAACCTCATCTTTCAAAGAATTTATATGTCACTATGGAGATACAAGTTGTAAGCAAATGAGTAAATACAAAGGAATTTCAAAAGTAAAAGCGTTGGGGAAAATGAGGAAAGTCACTGTGGCTTATTTCAAAATCTATTAAAATCAGTGTTAGAGCTAAAAAGAGATTAGAAGAAGTCAATTTTACATTAGGAAAATTGAGGCCCATGAAAGGTTAAATAATTCAAATCAGCATTTGTCCAGTATACAATTTTATATACCAAACATTTGCAATACTTTTTTTTATTAAAGAGGAAAAAGGAGATATTTGAAGTTGCTGAAAAGACATAATGATTATGAAATAAGAGCACTGCTGAAGGATAAAGAATTATTATTTTGTAAATCCACATAAATCATCAGCATTTTTATATATTACCAACAAAGTTCAGCAGCAAGAGCTACAAAAAGAAATTCCATTCAAAATAACTGTCAATAGTATAAAACATTTGGGAATCTATCTGCCAAGGAAAAGTCAGGAACTATACAAACTAAACTACAAAACACTTTCCACATAAATAAAGTCAGACCTAGTCAATTGGAAAAACATTAAGTGCTCATGGGTAGGCCAAGCGAATATAATAAAAATGACAATACTACCCAAACTAATTTACTTATTTAGTGCCATACCAATCAAACTCCCAAGAAATTATTTTACAGATCTAGGAAAAAATAGTAGCAAAGTTCATTTGGAAGAACAAAAGGTCAAGAATTTCAAGGGAATTAATGAAAAAAAAATTGCTGATACAGGTGGCTTGCTGTACCAGATCTAAAACTGTATTATAAAGCAGCGAACATCAAAACCATTTGGTACTGGCTAAGAAATAGAGTAGTCAATCAGTGGAATAGGATAGGATCACAGGATAAATAACTATAGCATTCTAGTGTTTCATAAACCCAAAGACCTCAGCTTCTGGGACAGGAACTCACTATTTGACAAAAACTGCTGGGAAAATTGGAAACTAGTATGGAAGAAATTAGGGCTTGACCCACACCTAACACCACATACCAAGATAAGATCTAAATGGGTTCATGATTTAGACATAAAGAATGATGTTATAAGCAAATTAGAGGAACATAGGATAGTTTACCTCTCAGACCTGTGGAGAAGGAAGGAATTTGTGTCCAAAGAAGAACTGGAACTCTTAATTGAACACCAAATAGATAATTTTGATTATATTAAGTTAAAAAGGTTTTGTACAAACAAAACTAATGCAGACAAGATTAGGAGAGAAGGAACAAATTGGGAAATCATCTTTACATTTAATGGTTCTGATAAAGGCCTCATTTCTAAAATATATAGAGAATTGACTCATATTTATAAGAATTCAAGCCATTCTCCAATCGATAAATGGTCAAAGGATATGAACAATTTTCAGAGGATGAAATTAAAACTATTTGTAGTCATATGAAAAGGTGCTCCAAATCACTATTGATCAGAGAAATGCAAATTAAGACAACTATGAGGTACCACTACACACCTGTCGGATTGGCTAAAATGACAAGAAAAGATAATGACGAATGTTGGAGGAGATGTGGGAAAACTGGGACACTGATGCATTGTTGGTGGAACTGTGAACGGATCCAACCATTCTGGAGAGCAATTTGGAGCTATGCTCAAAAAGTTATCAAACTGTGCATACCCTTTGACCCAGCAGTGTTTCTATTGGGCTTATATCCCAAAGAGATCTTAAAGGAAGGAAAGGGCTCCACATATGCAAGAATGTTTGTGACAGCCCTTTTTGTAGTGGCTAGAAAATGGAAACTGAATGGATGCCCATCAATTGGAGAGTGGCTGAATAAATTATGGTATATGAATGCTATGGAATATTATTGTTCTGTAAGAAACAATCCGCAGGATGATTTCAGAGAGGCCTGGAGAGACTTGCATGAACTGACGCTGAGCGAAATGAGCAGAACCAGGAGATCATTATATATGGCAACAACAATACTAAATGACGATCAATCCTGATGGACATGGTTCTCTTCAACAATGAAATGTTTCAAACCAGTTCCAATTGTTCAGTGATGAAGAAAGCCATATACACTCAGGGAGAGGCCTGTGGGATCTGAGGGTGGACCACAACATAGCATTTTCACGCTTTCTGTTGATGTTTGCTTGCATTATGTTTTCCTCCTCAGATTTTTTTTCTTATAGATCTAATTTTTCTTATACAGCAAGATAACTGTATAAATGTATATACACATATTCGATTTGTCAAGTATTTTAATATAATTAACATGTATTAGACTTCCTGCCACCTAGGGGAGGGGTGGGGGAAGGAGGGAAAAATTTATAACAGAAAGCTTTGCAAGGGTCAATGATGAAAAATTACCCATGCATATGTTTTGCAAATAAAAAGCTTTAAAAAAAAGAATTATTATTTTACCTACTCACCACCACTTCCCCCAGTTTCCCAAAGCAGAAATCTCATCCATCCCATCCCACCTCTAACTGCTACCCTATAAGCATTTAAGCAATTAAGGCATATTTTACAAAACTAAACATATTCCCCCCCCCAAAAAAAAGATAAAACTAACCATCAGTCCAGGGTCTGAGCGATCAGAAATTACCTTGGCAGGCAGCTTTTCTTCTGCCTGACAATCAGATTGTTTTAGCCAGCTCCAGCAGAGCTTGTATTACCACAATGGTGATTTTTTTAAAAGGTCAAATATGGCAGCAGGTGTGCAAATTTCATTCTCTTTCATCCACTTCAGCCCTTCCTGCAACCTGGAGCTCACTTCCTGGGATGCAGTGCCCTCCTTTCCAGGAGGAAGGAAACCATGTTTAGTGACCAACTCTGTCCCCTTCCCCCCTTTATGGGGGACTTAGCATCTCCCCATCTTCCTGCTTGGTGTTACTGCTTTATATGTGCTGGCCACCTCCTATCCCCATCCAGGGGCCAATAAAAGTCCTTCTATTAAAACTTCACTCTTCACTTAGCCTGGGCAGATATCACACAGGTGTGGGAAACCTCCATTAAAGCCCCTCTGGCCCCAGAGCATGCTGTCTTTGGACCATATGCTCCCCTTATACTGTGGGTCCTTGATAAACACACCAAAACCCATTTATATGCTGGTGTCCAAGTACAGAACTTGCCACCAGGGCTACAAGCCAAAGGTTCTAGACCTGGGTCCTTGAAAGAAGTCTTTTGCCTTTCTTCCCTCAGAGTTTAGCACAGTACCTTGCACTTAATAAATACTACTTAATAGTGCGTGCTTAATAAATACTACTTAACTCTGACTATGAGTAACTGTATTTCAATATAATCACTGGGAGAGGAAGGTTGAGAACCCTTACTCTAGGCGGATCTATCAGGCTTTTACAATAATAAGGAGTTAATTGAACCTCTCCAGTAGAATGTAAATTCCTTGAGGGAAACTTTTTTTTTACTTTGTATCCATAGTGTATATTAGCTACTTAATATATATTTGTTGAATTGAATTGAAAACAAAAATGGGAAATTCTGGTTTGACACAGATGTTTATTTACTTTCTAAAAGGATTCTTCACTTCATATATTTACAATAGATTATCTTTAAATAGGAAAGATCTTCTTTCCCTCCCTGATCCTAAAGGATTTTAAAGAGGGGTTGATTTACAAAAACAGAATTCGCCCCTATTTTTTCAGGAAGGCCTCTGTTGGATCATTTTTTTATGTTCAAGAACAAAATGCCGACTAAAGTTATATGCAGTAATAATAAGCTGTAGTTCATTTGTATCTTACCTCTCTTGATCCCCACACCATAATTTTTGATGACTAGACATGTACTAGTTGGTCAAACTCATTATTTTGAGTTTGAACTTACTCTTTTTTACAAAAAGCTTCTTCCTACTTCTGACACAACTGGATGGTATAGTAGAGAGTGTGTTAGGACTGGAGCCAGGAAGATTCATTTTCCTGAATTCAAATGTGACTTCAGACACTTATTAGCTGTGTGACCCTGGACAAGTCACTTTACCCTGTTTGCCTCAGTTTCCTCATCTGTAAAATGATCTGGAGAAGGAAGGGGCAAACCCCTCTGATATCTCTCCCAAGAAAACCCCAAATGGGATCATGAAGAATCAGGCATGATTGAAAAACAACTCAATAATTCCTGACTCCTGTATTTCTGTCCTGAATTCCTCCTACTCACACACAACCTGACCACTGCCAATTCTACCCCACAACATATCTCATTTATTTCTCCTTTATATTCTCATTGCCATCACTCTAATCTACTCCCACATTACCTCCTACTTGGAGAGATACAATCATTGAACCAGTCTCCCAGCTGCCAGACTGGCTTCCTTCCTGTTGACACTTTATAACACTATCAAGTTAACCTCATTTATGAACAATTCTGATCTTGTGTGATCAAAAATCTAAAGCTGAAAGGGAAAGTAGAGATGAATCCAATTCTTCATTTTACAAATAAAGAAACCAAGGTCCAAGGAAGTGACAGAGCCAGAACTTGAAGCCCAGATTCCAGGTCCCCCATTGCACCATATTACCTGCCACATCATTCCTATGAACACAATTTGACACACACCCCCAACTCATGACTCCTTATTTGGTCCCAATAAAATCCAATATCATTAGTCTGGTATTCAAACTCTCCCACAGTATGATGCTACCCTGCCTTTCCAGCTTATTTCATACTACTCACAAATAATACTCAGTGCTTCAACTAAATTATATTGTTTATCATTCACCTATACATGTCCCAAGCTTTCCTGTTTGTATGCTTTGGCTCATACCATTCCCATGCTTAGAATATCCTCCCAATAGCTATCTTTTGAATCTTACTCATCCTTTAAGACCTTGATCAAATAGGGGCAGCTAGGTATGCAGTGGTAGAGCACAGCCCTGAAGTCAGGAGGACCTGAGTTCAAATGTGGTCTCAGATACTTCTAGCTGTGTGACCCTGGGCAAGTCACCTAACCCCAATTGCCTCAGCCAAAAAAAAAAAAATCCTGCTCAAATATTGCTTCTTCCAAGAAACCTTCATTGGTTGATGTTTTCATTCAGAAATTCTTTTTCCTTCCTTAGTTGGACCTGCATATTGACAAGGCACTTTTTAACCTTATTATCTTTCATTATTTATTCTAATCATCTGTGAATAACATTTCCCCACTAGATTACAAACTGTGAGGATTGAGAACTGTATTTCTGTATCCCCCAATACCTACAATAATATTCTATAGTGGATAGAATATTATTGTAGGTACTGAGTAATTAAATTATTATTACTAGGTAATTAGATTATCTTAACTATGGCAATCGACATGATCATAATTCTTGGAGCTAGACACTTAAGGATCAATTGATCTAATCTCATTTTATAGATGGGGAAACAAGTGAGTAATAGAAATTGGTTGAATGGTTTGAATTGAAATAATTGTCTGGGATGTGCTGTAAAGAACTCTTCCTACTACCTCTGATCCAACACAACTAAAACCAGACTTTTTAGGATGAAAATCTGTTCCTTCTGAAGTGTATTTCTGTTGATGGCACTATCTTTCCCCAGTTTATTCAGACTCAAAATCTCACAGTCACTTTGGACTTCTCCCTCTACCTTGCAGCTAGGTGGTGAAGTGAAAAGAATTCTAGACTTAGAGTCAGAAAATCATGAGTTTAACTTTAGCCTCAGATGTCAATTAACCTTTGCCTCAGTTTCATCAACTGTAAAATGGGAATAATAGTACTTTCTTCACAGAGTTGTTGTGAGGATCAAATGAGATTATATTTGGAAAGCATTTGGCACAGAGTAGGCACTTAAATGTTGATTTCCTCCTTCCTTCCCCTTGCCACTCACATCCAGTCAGTGGAAGATGGTAAATCTGGAGCTGGAAAACCTGAAAGGGACACCTAGAACAGCTTCTCTTTATAGAGGAGGAAATGGTAGCCCTTGAAGTAACCAGTCCAACAACCCACTGTTCCCCAGCACCTAAATTCGGTACGCATTTCTGTTTCTCCAACACCATGTTGCCCCACCCAGATCCAATCCCTCATCACCTCTCACCTGGATTATTGCAATAACCTCTTAACAGATTCCTTTTTGTTCAGTGTCTCTCAGCTTCCAAGACACCTTATCAGAGAAATTTTCATGTACATACCTGAAAAATTTCCCTTCCTGAATGATCTTCAGTGATTCCACAGAGCCTATCAAACAAAGCCTTGACTCCTGAGTGTAGTAATCAAGGGCCTGTAGAATCTGGCCTTTCTAGGCTTATTTTACACCATGCCCCTTCCCATAGTCCGATCTATTTCTTCATTGTTCCACCAAGATTACATGTTCAGTAGTCTGTGCCTTTGATCATGACTGAAATGCCCCTGCTCCACCCCCATCTCCTTCCATCTCCTGTCTGCATCCTCCCTCCAAGGCTGGACCTCCTCCAAGGTCCAGTTCCAACTTTGTTTTTTCCTCCCTCACACTTGTCCCAGATCCCTCTTGCCAGAAATGATATCTCCCTCCCCAGATCTCTCAAAACAGTTTGTGCTTCCCTTATGCTCTTATAAGACCCAAGTTTAAATTTTAGTTATTTAGATGTGAGACTTCTCCCCTTCTAGTTTATATATTCCATGAGGAATATATAAACTTATCTACCTCTTGAGTTTCCCTCTGATCTACCACAAGGCTTTGTACACAGACACTTAATAATGTTTGTGGATTGATTTGGTTTCTCTCAGTAGAAAGCAGATAACAGAGTATCTCAGTTTAGAGCTGAAAGAGATCAAACGACACCTACATTTTAAACATGAGAAAATTGAGGCTCAGGAAGATTAAGCCTTGCTCAGGGTCATCCCTATAATAAATGAAAGGAGCCAAGATTTGAACACAGTTCTTTTGTGCTAAATCCATACTATTTCCTTGATACTCTGCTGCCTCAGGGAGGGTTATAAGGGTCCAGGTTTAGCTAGATATATAAGAAGTCTCCACCCCCACCATAAATTTAGGCCCCTCTCAGGGTCAGCCTGGGCTGGCTATGGCCTCTGGTATCTTCATTGGTATCTGCAAAACTCCTTCCAATAATCCATGCCTACCAGGGGCCCCATTTTACTGGTTCATACACAGCTGGAATTACAGTGGTAGCCCCCAAAACAATCCATTGGCAGTTATCCCAGGAATGGTCAAACAGACCATGAGCCTGGCTGGAGACCAGTTCCGTGGTGTGTGACATTCCACTCACCCTCAGCACATTCATCTGCAGTGGCCCTGCTTCCAGACTTCCTCTTCCCCTAAAGAAGAAGCTCCTGGAAAGGGAACTACTACCCAAGGCTCTAATTCTTGAACAGCCAAGACATTCAAATACTCCTGAACCGGCTCCATGAGTTTGGGGGTTATAGGACTGTGAGTTCCAAGGTGGTAGTATGGATAATCTAGAATGAAACAAAGTGATCCAGCTTCCCAACAACAAACCCACCCCCCTCCTTGGATTAGTGTATCCTCTATATTTTTTCATGAAAACTGTTAGATCCTTCTAAAATGGACACCACATAACCTAAGTGAAATGGAGGAATACCTACAAAAATATAGATTGCCAAGATTAACAGAAGAGGAAATAAATTACTTAAATAGTCCCATTTTAGAAAAAGAAATAAAACAAGTTATTAATCAACTCCATAAGAAAAATTCTCCAGGGCCAGATGGATTTACATTTACCAAACATTTAAAGAACAATTAACTCCAATACTTTACAAACTATTTGAAAAAATAGGGAAAGAAGGGCTCCTACCAAACTCCTTTTATGATACAGACATGGTACTGATACCTAAAACAGGTAGGATGAAAACAGAGAAAGAAAATTATAGAACGATTTTCCTCATAAATATTGATGCAAAAATCTTAAATAAGATGAACATCAAAGCCTTTAAGATTGATACTCCTTAAAGTTACCATTATCAAGAAAGACTTACATTTTAGCCAGCCAAAGAAGTGATAATATATGAATGTAGATTTCATAGGATTGTATCCTGGGAAGCCTTAAAATCATAAAAATCAAAGATCTGGAAGAGACTTCAGACACTATCAGGTTCAATCTCCTTTTTTTACAACTAAGACAGGAAGAAACCTGCAATCGGAAGACCCAAATTCAGATCTGGCTTCAGACACTAAAAAGCTATATGGTTGGACAAATAAGGTACTTATCCTCTGTATACCTCAGTTTCCCATATGTAAAATGGAGATCATAATATCTACCTCCCAGGGTTATCGTGAGGATAAAATCAGTTGTTCATAAAGCATTTTGAAAATCTCAAAGCATTATGGTTAGCTGGCATTATACTATTATATATTTAATATTTGTTACATATAATTATTTAAAATTGAAATTATGTAATTTAATTTAAATATGTAATATAATCTATATTATATTACAATGCTATAAGGCATCAAGTGTTAATGAGAGTTTAGGGGTCATCTGGTTTAACCCCTTTCTTATAAATAAGAAACTAAGACCCTTCCCCAGGACTGAAATGTCTTGTCCAATATCATAAATGTAGTAAATAGTAGAGCTTAGGCAACAGGGCATAGTGGAAGGAGTGAGGGCTTTGAAGTCAAGGGAGAAAAGTTTGACTCCTGATTCTACCACTTGTTAACTTCATGATCTAGGACAAATCACTTACTCTCCCTCCCTATGTCTTGATTTCCTCATCTGTAAAATAAAAAGGTTAAACTAGATGGCCTCTAAGGTCCCTGCCAATTCTAAATATAATAACCTATGACTTTTCATATTTCCTGTGCTCTTTTCAATAAATTTCCACATACTCACCAGGAAATACAGAGTTTGGGAGAGATGGGGACCTTTTTGGTCCCCTGGAGCCATAAGAAAAAAAAAGGGGGGAGAGAGAATCAGGAGGAAGGATAACAGAACCTGCTCTCTTGGGCATGAAAGCCAAATACTCTCCTATTGGCATAGCATATTTTGTTCAAGTCCCAACTCTCCACTAGGAAATACTCAAGACCTATGTTTCAATGGTGACTATTTTGGACAAAACTACAATTCTAATTGGTACATAATTTTGCCCAAGAAATCAGAGATGAATTGTCACCCAGGGCAGTATAGAAGTATCTCTGCCCCACCTCCCTTCCCTACCCATCTGAACAAAGTTATTCAAGTCTTTTTCTCTCTTGATACTCTACATTTTCTGACTCTCTCTTCTTCCATTCCCTCCCCATTCCCAGTCTTTGCCCTGGTCAATCATATTCCCAGAATATAATAAGACTGGACAAAGACAAGGGGTCAGTGGGACCTTCACACACCTGGGATATAGTCTAGGAGTTAGGATTCAACATTTACTAAGACCAAACATGTATTGTGCTCCAAGAAGCTTCCTGGAATAATGGTGGGAGGGGAAGGGGAGAAAGGACTCTAGGCTTAATTCAAATTCTCCTTCTGCTGTTATTTTTGGCAAGTAACTTCATATCCTTAACTTTTCTAATCATTTGTAAAATGGAGATGATTTCTAAGGTATCTTCCACATCTAAATCCTATGATGCAACATTTTGAAGGTGAGGTTGGCCCAGCCATGGGTATTGAAGGTCTTCTAAATGCATCTCCATTGTATAATATTTTATATAATAAGGTCATAGGGAGAGCATAGAGTAGGTAACAAATATGCTCTCCTAAGAAATATAGACTCTTTTCTTGATTACACTTGGATGCTAGGGCTAGTTTTGAAAAGAATTTCAACTCTCAAATTCAAAGCACTCTGGAGAAAACTGCTTAATATAGTGGGAATAGGTATGAATCCTGCTCCAACACTTCGTGGTTATGTAGATTGCATAAAGAAAGTTACTAAATTTCCCTGAGCCTTAGTCTCCTGATCTGTAGAATGGGGATAATGTTTGTTATTACCTACTACCCAGAGTTTTCCTGTGGAAAAGTTCTGTGAAAAATTTAAAATGTTTAAAATTATTATTGTTATTGTTATTATCATCATCATCATCATCATCATTATTATTATTGTGTTTCCTTGGCTAGCACCCTAGGTAGCAAGAATGATCCTAAGTTTTAAATGGAGAAAGGCAGGTTCCATGCAAAGAACTAGCTCTGAATGACAGTTTGGGGGCTGGGGAAGTAGCAGTGGAATCTCTCAGATTTTTCTGCTGTCAGCCCCCATACTCATCTCCATCAGTTCATGTCAGACCAGATTCCACCGAGAGGGAGGGGGGAAACATAAGGGAACCTCATTTTATGGTTCAAAGAAACAACCACCTTGGGGGGAGGCTGCAGGGCAGCGGGGTTTGAAGGTCTGTAGCTATCACCTAGCTCCCTAGTCTCACGTCAGTTAACAGTTTTATCCAGGGAACGGTCCCTACTCCCTGAGACAGGTGAGAATTGGGGTAGTGAGCTTTCTAAGAGCCAAGAGGTGAGAGAGAGGAACTTGGAAAATCAGACGCTAATTAGACTCTAGTTTGGATGGCGCGACTGGGGGGGGGGGGGGGGGCCGAAGGGAGGAGGATTGCCTCTTTGGCCTGTACCCACCTACCCTCTGCCTTGAAGGAGCTTGCTGTCCAGGGGAAGGGCTGGGTATAGGATAGGAGGTGCAAGAGGAGACCCACTCGGGCGCTGGGGGAAGCCCGGACCAGGAGGAGAGCCGGCAAAATGCGCTAAATCAAACTTTGGAAGAGTGAAGCAAAGTAAAAGCTACCGATTGGCCAGGTTACCACCTCGACGGATAAGTGAGGACAGCAGAGTGCTTAGAAGTTTCCAACTCAGCTCCACTTGCAGGACCAGGTGGAGGCTCTGGCTGTCAATCCCTGCGCCCTCTCCACTGGGTGCTGGACCCCCTGGGAAGCTGGGCTGCAACCCTCGGGTCCTGGAAGAGCCCCCAGGCTGGGCTGTTTCCGTCGGGTCTCAGGGGCGCTACTTACCGCGGGAGGCTACTGCTACTTTGACCGCCGCTACTGGAGTTGCTGCCTCTGCTGCGCCGGACACAGACTCCGAGGGGACTGCGCCGCGCTCCGCTCCAGCTCTCCGAGTGCGCTCGGAGACGAGCGACGCAGAAAAGCAGCAGAAGGGGAGGAGCGGGGCGACTTGGACTCAGCCACCGGTTAGAGGCGAGCCCTTCGGCCCGGGACAGGGGGTGGGGATTGGGGCGTCCCCTGCTGGCCGCCTGCATCCTTGCCAGGGGCTGGGGGAGCCGAACGAGACTACAACCTCGGTTTCTACCATTCCTACTCCTGACCAGCTGTATTGGGGATTTCTAGGATCAAGATCAATCAAACAAATAAACATTTATTAAGTACCACCTTGCGCCAGGTACCGCTTTAGCAACAGGGAGTAAAAAAAATATTTTTTTTAAAAAAATGAAACAATTCAAAAAGAGGGACAATGTGGTTCATTAGAATGGTAGATTTGGAATCAGGACCTGGGTTCTAAAGCTGATCTGTCATTTCCTACGTTACATTTAACCTTCTTGGATCTCAGTTTCCTTATCTGTAAAATCTTATCTGTAAATTACCTTCTTAACTCCAAATCTATGGTCCTATGATTCCCTGCCCTCAAGGAACTTCCATTTGTTGTGGGAGACAAAATAAGTATATGTACAGAATAACTGAAATGGAATTACATGGGAAAATTACAAGGTCCTTAGAAAGGGAGGCGGCACTAGTTGTTGTTGGGGAAAAAGCCTCTTGAAGAAAGTGGTTCTTCTATTGCATCTAGAAGGAAGCGAGAATTCTATATAAAGACAGAAGTGAGAGAGCATATTGCAGGCACAGGGGGTGGGGATTGGGGAGTTGAGGGATGATGACCAGCGCAAAAGAATGGAAGATGGAGCCTTTCAAAAACCTACACTTCCCATATAATTTTCTTCCCCACTCATACTCCTGTGATCACACTCCTTGCAGCTCAGTGCACAAGAACCCTATTTCCCATCTCCAGGAATTCTGATTGACTGTCTTCCTCCCATGACTGGGAACTATCTCCCTCCTCATCTTCACCTCCTGGTTTCAAAGGTTTCCTCAAGCCAAAAGTTCCACCTTCTGCAAGAATCCAGCCTTCCTCTATAATCTTAATGCCTTCTCCCTGAGCTTCTCTCTAATTTATCCTATATATATCTTATTTGTACAGTTATCTGTAGGTTGTCTCCTCCTAATATTAGTTCATGAGCTCCTTAAGAAAAGAGAGTGTTTTGTTAAAAGTCAAACAGAAGAGTTTATCTTTTGTTTCATAGGCATTAAGAAACCCTTGGAGTTTATTGTATAAGAAATCTATAGGGAAAATTAATATTGTGAAGCTTTGAAAATGAAATTGAGTACAGTAATTGGAATGGGCTTTCTACACCTTTCTTTCTCCAGAAAGCCTTTTCTCTGATGAGAACAAAAGGGTAGATGTCTATACTTTCTCACCCACCCCAAAGTCAAAAAAAGGAGAGAAGAAGGGGAGAGTGAGACAAAGATAGAAACAGAAACAGAGACAGAGACAAAGGAAGAAGAAAAAGAAGAAATAGGAAGAGGAGGAAGGAAGAAAAAAATGGATGATTTATAAAGTACATCCACACTATCTTGCTCCTCACAACAACACTAAAGATAGAAAAGAAGTACTATCTCCATTATAGATGAGGAAACTGATTCTCAGAGAGATCAATAGAAGCAAATGTCAGAAGCAAGAATAGAGCAATCATCCAAGTTGAGCTCAGCTGCCCAGAAATAATCCATGTTTCCAGGGTCAAGAAGAAAGAGCCCTAGCATGGATCAGATAAACAAATATTTCATGATGTTGACAGAAGATATAGCTTGAGTTTGACTTGTAGTAGTTGGTAAAGTGGAATGAATGCTGGTATTAGAAGAAGCTTCACATTTTCAATCTGACTATAACTCTGAGCAAGACTAACTCTGTAATTCAGTTTCCTCATCTTTATTATGGGGATAATAATATTTATACTACTATCTTCCTCACAGGAAGGCTATAAGGAAAGCACTTTGGAAATTGCAAAGACCTACATGAATACCAATTATTATTGTAATGGGGAGGGGAATAGACTGGCATATGAGGATGAAGCAGGTACAAATCTTCCCTGCTTTGTTCTAGTCCGAGCAACCATGTGGAAACTTGGAGGAGAGCCATTCATAAATGGAGTTAGTGCTGTATGTTAATGGAATGCTCTTTAATTGAGATCAGAACCAGAAGAATCAACAACTCCTGGGCTGCTGAGCTGGACTCCAATCTGTGTATGAAAGGAGTAGCATGTCCTCGCTTAGCTCCTTTTTCTTTTATAGCAATATTACTTTGAGTTACCTCCCCATAGCCAGGTCTCCCATCTGGACAATGTTGATTCTGAGTACATGACCAACTTTGTCTTTTTGTATTTTCTTCCCTCATTAAGCAATCAGGCCTTAGGTGAGCAACTTGAAGAGAAAAGTGCCCCCGAAGGGACCTTATGAGCATTTCAAGGTCTGAAGAGATTACAGAGTGACTTCCCCTTTTTGACACCCAATCATAAGACAGCAAGAGAGTATCAGCCACAGCAGAGGAGGAGAACCAGCAGAACAACAAAGTATAATTTAACACAGTAAATAATTATTAAGCACTTACTATATACCAGGCATTAGTGCTATATTTAATGGGGATACAAATAAGAAAAAGAAAAATCTCCTTACCCTCAAGGAGCTCATAATCCAATGGGAGAAGGTAATATACCAAACAAGGCTGCCATTATCAATGCCATATCCCACCATGACTTTCTTGAGGATTCCACAAAGGGAAAAAAAAAAAGGAATTCCAGAGCTTGGAATTGAGAGACACCTTTTTGCCATATATGTTCTCTTCACCTATGCCACACATTGATTATTCTCTAAATAAGCATCCACTCTTTGTGTGCATTTCAGTCAGTTAATTGACAAACATTTATTAAATACCTACTATGTGTCACTGTGGAGGCACCTAGTTGGCTCCGTGGATAGAGCACTGGGGCATAGAGTCAAGAAGGACTGAGTTCAAATATGGCCTCAGATTCTCACTAGCTCTGTAACTCTGGCTAAATCACTTGATCTCTGTTTAGCTTTAATACACTGGATAAGGAAATGGCAAGCCACTCCAGTATCTTTGTCAAGAAAACTTTGCATGGAGTCATGAACAGCAACTTGTGTCACAGGGCTCAGTACTAGTTATATAAAAAGAGGCAAAAGACAGTATCTGCCCTCAAATAGCTTACAGTCAAATGGAGAAGACATCCAGCAAGCAGGTATGTCCAAAAGAGCCACATAGGGGATAAATAGGAAATAATTCAAAGAGGAAAAAATACTAGAATTAAGAGGAGTTGGGAAAAACCTCCTGTAGAAAATGAGATTTTAGCTTTGACTTAAAGGAAGCCAGTAGATTTGTGAGAGAATGTTCCCTTGGCTTTGAGGAAAATGTTTTTGTGCCACCTATTGTTGTGAACCTTCCAAGTAAATTCCTTTTCTTTTTTTTTCTTTTGGGGGGTTCATTTTTCCCCACTTAAAAGTATTTTATTTTTTCCAATTACACTTAAAAATAGTTTTCAATATTCACTTACATAAGATTTTGAGCTCCAAAATTTTTTCCCTTCCTTCCTCTATTTCCCTCTTCTCCCACTCCATGAGATGGTAAGCAATCTGATATAGTTATATACATACAATCATATTAAACATATTTACAAATTAGTAATGTGAAAGAAGAATCTGAACAAAAAGGAAAAATCATGAGAAAGAAAAAAAGTAAAAAATAGCATGCTTCCATCTGCATTCAAAACCCATAGTTTTTCCTCTGGATGTAGAAAACAATAAATCCCTTTTTCAAAAGTTAATTGAAGTTTACTGGCTATTTGGGAAGAATAAGTACATTGGTAGGCACTCATGAGCAAATTTATTAGAAATTAAGTCTTTCTCTAAGAAAGAATATGTAGCAGCTATTCTCTAGGATTCCAATCTGCAGGTCCTAGTATCTAGTTAGGGGAATGATCCCCAAAATACTATGTTATTAATTACTACATTATTCCTATATTATTAATAGTAATATATGCTATTGATAGTAATATACAAGGTATCCTAAAAGTCTTAGTGCAGTAATAAGCTTTGGTAGATTTTTGGGACACCCTCTATTTCTAGATCACAGTTACAATCTTACAGAATTGAAGTTACCTACTTGTAGATTGTTAACTAAAAAGTATTGAGGTAGGAATCAAACCCAAGACTTTCTAAGTCCAAAGCCAGCACTTTATCCACTCCATTTCAGATGAGAACATATTTGTAGAGATAACTTAGCACAATGCCCAGTGAATAGCAGACACTATATAAATGCTTATTTCCTTTCTCTTTATGGTACTATACTCTTTCACTTACTCCTGAAAGTGGCAGGACAAAAAAAAATTCTGCCTTTGAGATAACTGTCCTGTTAAAGAAGGTTAATAGTGTAGTTTAAAAAGTGTGGGAACTACTGTGCTATAAGATATGATGATGTTTTAGAGAAACATGGATACATGACTTGTATGAAACAATGAAGAATGAAATGAGCAGAACCAAGAGAATTTTTTACACAATAACAAGTCATTATGAGTATTATAAATACTTAAATCAACTACAAAGGACATATAAAGGAAGATGTCATTCAAATCCAGAGAAAGAACTGATTAATAGAAGCATACATAGTAGGGCTTTACATATATATATATATATAGTATATTTGCATATGTATCACATATGTGTGTATGTGTATGTGTGTGTAATGGTAACCTTCTTTAGGGGAGTTGGGGAAGAAGGGAGGAAAAAGAAAGTTCAGAGCACAAAAAAGTAAATTTAGAAGGAAGCACAGAAAAGCAGGGTAGTTTTGAAAATGATGTCTAATATATGTTACATAGTTTTTTTAAAAAGTATCTTCTTTTTATGTTATGCTATGTCCATTGAAATGTTCTTTTTCTTTGTATTTAAGTTCAAAGTATATTGTTTTTTTTAAAAAAAATTGTAAAAGAAACTGGAAAAAAGTAGGAATAACAATTTCTACATGTAACATACATAATGTTGGACAACTACAGTCTCCCAGTTCTGAAAAAAAAATAAAATAAAGGGTGGTAGATACATTTTTTCCATTTTCTCTTCAGGGCCTAGTGTAATCATTATAATCTCACAGCACTGGAAACTAGTATGAAAGAAACTAGGCATTGACCCACACCTAACACCGTATACCAAGATAAGGTTGAAATGGATTCATGATCTAGGCATAAAGAATGATATAAACAAATGAGAAGAATGTAGGATGGTTTACCTCTCAGACCTGTGGAGGGGGAAGGAATTTGTGACCAAAGAAGAACTTGAGGTCATCATTAATCACAAAATAGATAAGTTTGACTATATCAAGTTAAAAAGTTTTTGTACAAACAAAATGAATGCAGACAAGATTAGAAGGGAAGCAATAAACTGGGAAAACATTTTTACATTCAAAGGTTCTGTTAAAGGCCTCATTTCTAAAATATATAGAGAATTGACTTAAATATGTAAGAATTCAAGCCATTCTCCAATTGATAAATGGTCAAAACATATGAACAGACAATTTTCAGATGAAGAAATTGAAACTATTTCTAGTCATATGAAAAGGTGCTCCAAATCACTATTGATCAGAGGAATGCAAATTAAGACAACTCTGAGATACCACTACACAGTTGTCAGTTTGGCTAAAATGACAGGAAAAGACAATGATGAATGTTGGAGGGGATGTGGGAAAACTGGGACACTGATACATTGTTGGTGGAACTGTGAATGGATCCAACCATTCTGGAGAGCAGTTTGGAGCTATGCTCAAAAAATTATCAAACTATGCATACCCTTTGACCCAGCAGTATTTCTACTGGGCCTATATCCCAAAGAGATTTTAAAGGAGGGAAAGGGCCCCACATGTGCAAGAATGTTTGTGGCAGCCCTTTTTATAGTGGCTAGAAACTGGAAACTGAATGAATGCCCATCAATTAGAGAGTGGCTGAATAAATTATGGTATATGAATGTCATGGAATATTATTGTTCTGTAAGAAACGACCAGCAGGACGATTTCAGAGAGGCCTGGAGGGACTTGCATGAACTGATACTGAGTGAAATCAGCAGAACCAGGAGAACATAATACACAGCAGCAACAAGACTATATGATGATCAATTCTGATGGACATGGTTCTCTTCAACAATGATGTGATTCAAACCAGTTCCTATTGTTCAGCGATGAAGATAGTCATATACATCCAGAGAGAGGCCTGAGGGAACTGAGTGTGAACCACCACACAGCATTTTAATGCTTTCTGTGAATATTTCCATGTATTTTGTTTTCTTTCTTAGGTTGTTTTTTTTTTATTCTCTCTAGATCTGATGTTTCTTGTGCAGTAAGATAACTGTATAGATATGTATACGTATATTGGATTTGTCATATAATTTAACATATTTAGCATGTATTAGATTACCTGTCTTCTAGGGGTGGGAGGTGGGGGGAAGGAGGGGAAAAGTTTGGAACAAAAAAAAAGTTTTGCAAAGATCAATGTAGAAAAATCACTCATGTGTACTGTAAATAAAAAGCTTTTAATAAAAAAATAATAATAATCTCACAGCATTCAATTTCTTTATTCTTTGGTTCCATGCTAAATGTGAATTTTGTATTCTGAAAATACTCCTAAGAAGCAACACATTACACCCTATCGGAGATTGACACCTCAGTGTCTATGACTTATCAAATCATTTCTTAGCAGGGGATTTTGATAGGGAAACCAGAAAAGAGACATAAGAACATTTAGTACGTGAGAAAGCCAAAGACGGGCAGATGAATATAGAAGAGGCAAAGTGCTGGAACCCCAGAAACAAGCCCCCCCTCCATACTTTCTGAATTGTTCTCCCTGACATTAGAGCTGGAACAAACCTTAGGGATCATCTAATCTAACTGTCACTTAGTCAAGGGCTAGAGGCCTGATAATAACTACTGTAATGATACCATTTAGAACTAACCATCAAGAACTAACACCATGCTCAGGACACTGAAAAAAAAATATCTTTACATACACCTAGATTGCAGTAAAGTTGATTATCTAAATGAGATATAATTCGGAGACTTGGTCCTTATTTCTCATGGAATCCATGTAGATTTTATTATTTCTAATATATAAAGTTTATATATTAAAGTTTATATTGTGGACTAATTGTCAGGGATTGTAAACAGTCTGACTGAGTCCCAAATGACAGTTTTAGCCCAATGAGAAACTTTGGATATTGTTGTTGTTCTTGTTCAGTTGATATTATTGTAAAAGCCTGATCGATCACTTAACCTAGACTAACCTAGAGTTCTTAATCTTTTTTTAGGTAATTTTATTGACAGAGTTAAAGTTAACTTTAAAAAAATAGCTGTAGTCAATATGTATACTCTTATTCTTTATCCCATTTCATATAATTTTCCATGAAGCTTTCCACATTTCTGCATTGTCTTCATGTTTGTCATTCTTTATGGCAGTTTAGGGCTCTATTGCATTGACACATCACAGTCTGTTTATCTGTTCTCTGACTGTAGGGCATTTAGATTGTTTCCAGGTTTTTACTATTACATATAAGGCAGATATAAATAGTTTTGAGGAAATAGTTCTTTTTTATTTTAAGTCATCTTAAGTTTCTTCTATTACAGTACATTTCCATTGGTGGGATTACTACCACTTGGAGTCAAAACTTCTGACTCCAAGGTCAGAGGGGATATTCAGCTTCACAAGCCTTGTTGCTTTTAACCATATTGCTTCCAAGATAAGTGACAGCATTTTTCAGTGCCTCCAGCAATGTGTGAATGTACCAAGCACTTTTACCATTTTTTTTCAGGCTGATTTGGGAAGCCTGGAATTCATACACTAGCTGATGAAGGCTACAAAACCAAATCACATCCCTTGTTGGCAATCCATCAATCAATCAATAAGTATTTATTGAGGATAAATGTTCCAAGTGCATTAAAAACATATTCAGGAAGATAGAATACTATCATCAAGAAATTTACAGTAGTTAGGATGGTGAAAAGATAATGCAATATATAGTAAATTCAGCATCTCCAATTATTTTTATTTCTTGTGTTAATCCTTGAAAGACATGAAAAGACTAGAGATGATAGGTTTCTTTCTTTCATAGAGCTTACCATAGAAATGGGATATTCAGGGTTCTATCCCCTTTGCACAAAGAACATTTATGGCATCAGAGAAATTGAGCTAGAAGGAACCTCAAGGCCAGTTAATCTAACTTCCTTATTTTATAAATGAAAAAATTAAGGTTTAAGGGGGGATCAGGTGGGAAAGAAAGGGAATAATCATTTATTAAGTGCTTTTTGTCTTCCAGGCATTTCAAAACAACCTTGTGAAGTAGGGCACTATTATTCCCATTTTACAGATGAGGAAACTGAGGCAGGTGGAGGTTAAATGACTTCCCTAGAGTCACACAGCTAGCAAATGTCTGAGGTCACATTTGAACTCAAGTCTCAACTCCAGCTCTCTTTTAACTGTACCATCTAACCATCAGAGAAGTTGAATAAGTAGAACCATGAATCACACATGTACAAAGTAGCAGGATTCCTAAAAGTCATCGTTTTTCCCATTGTGCCACATTGAGATCCTCTTCACTATTGCCTCATAGACTCCTTAACTTCTATGAGGTAATAGACTCTTTAACTTCTTTCAGCTTAGCTCAAGTATTGTCTCTTCTGATTTCCCCAGTTCCTAGTTCTCTCTCCTCATAGCAAATATTTTCTATATAATTTTCTGTGTATAATGGGGTCATCAGGGAAACCCCATATTCTGGACTGGGCCATATCTCCTGAAACTAAGCATGCTCCTGGCCCATTTCTTCTTGTGTCCTTTATGGGAACACATGGAAAATTAGACGTTTCTGATTAGTGTCCATGTGTGCTATTTCTGCCATCTTCTCTGAAATTGATGCTGTCTAAAAGAATTAACTGTTAAGCCAGCCCATTTATTTAATAGACTTTAAAAATAGTGACTCCATCCTCTCATATTCTTTCCCCCCCCATTTACCCAGCATATGGTGCTCATTCTCAGATTTGAATAGAGGGGATAGGAGGAGATCTCCTTCTCTACTCCCCTGCCCACTGAAGGAATGGCAACTTCTCAAACTTAACTTTGAGCATGTATGTTAGTAGAAATGGGCCTGACTGAACCTCAAATCTCTCTAACTACCTTTTCTTTGAGTTTCTGTTACTGAGCACAGGAAACCAAATAGCAATCCTAAAATGGCCAAGCCAACTACATTTCCTATCAGGGATACAGGGGTAGCCCTAAGGGGTCAGGATATCTCTTCTCTACTGCCATCAGCTCAAGCTCCCACTGATTATATTCCCCTCCACCCTTGATGCTAGGGCCTGTGACTAGCTTTTCAGTTCCACTTAGCCATGTAATATCAGCTAGCTTTTACAAAGGGATATTTACTTCAAAGACATAGCAAAACCAGAATATATTTCTCTCCATAGCTCCCCATACACCATCTCGGTTTCTCTAAGTTCAAAACCTAGCACGATTTTAACACAGTTTTGTTCCCCCCACATTTATGATTTTTGTCTGATTTTTGTGGGAGTCCTGAAGATCACTCCTTGCTCTTTAGGATATCAGTGCTAATTTGGCTATAAAACCCAGACTGGATTCCTACTCAAGATTCCTCTGTCTCACTTTTATGACATTTGATTAACCAAATGAAATATTGGTAAAGTACTTAAGCTATCCTGTCTGTTCCTCTGAATTCTTCTAAATCTGCTCTCTAAATATCTTAGAAACATGTGAATCGAGACCAAGATTTCTTCTTCTTCTTTTACAAATTCTAAGGTGGACAGGTCACTTCCCCTTAAGCTTACCTCATTTCCACCACAGTAATCAGTTCCTCTTTGGTGTTCAGCTTCAGATCCAGAATAGAATTTCCCCTTTTTGGTTCCTTCACCTTTTAAAAGATGAAATGATCATTCAGGCAAATCAAGAAGTTACTAGCTACTATGCTATTAGAAATGAAACAACTCCAACATTGTTGGAATAACTGCAGTCTCACATCAGAATTGGCTAAGCACTATTAGGATCTATCAAAACTATCAAAGACAGTTTTTTGAATTTTATCTCCATAGCATCTGAAGTCTGAAAACTAACCTCAATCTGACCAGAGAAGTTCATCACCAGAAAACTGGCCACTAGATGATGAGCTTTTGGGGCCCTTATGAACCATGAAACATACAAAAATAGCGAATTCTGAGATATTTGGCTCTCTCCCATTTGAATAACTGGGGGAAAGAGAGTGTCTTCCTGAAAAAATATGCATAATGATTTGGGGGCAACCAGGAAGAACTGGCTGCTAACCAGGACTGCTTACCAGGAAGAACTGACAAGCAAAGACAGAATAAAGAACAAGAACCTGTAAGAAAAGAATAATAGCCAGAGGGGAGTTCCCAAAGATGGGTTTACCTTCACCTCACCCTTGAAAATGGCTTTGAACAACTGGACCGTTCCTTTGAGCACAGAGAGCCTCAGATTTAGAGGATTTATGAAGGGGCCTGGGTCCAGGGAACTTTCATACTTGGGTCAATACTAGCCTTCAAGGGGTTTACAAAGATTTTTTGAGGAATGCTCTCTCATTCTAAAATTTCTGTTTGATTTCCTTCCTTTCAATCAAACATTCCTCGGTAATATGAACAGTGTGCTTGCAAATAGGCATTTGGTCTTAGAATATCAAGGATATAATTATTAATATATTTTCCTAGGTTTCTTGGGTTGGGAGTGGATGGCTAAAAGCCAAGAGAGAGGGAAGTTTTCAAAGTGTATCTGGGCCTTTGGGCAAGTCTCTGAAACAAGGGTAACGTGTTTTTATATGAAACTGTTTGTTGTATTCTTTGTTCTGTTTAGTGTTCTAGCTTTGCCAGGGATTTCTGAGCAGTCATAACATCTCTCTTTGCCTCTTGTGTTCTCATTTAGCACATCAAGTTTATTCCAGCTGCTTGCCTTCATTCACAAGAAAGGAGGGATGGGGAGAATGTTCTGAGAGAGTATTTGATGTGGGAAAGAGGAAGTCAGAAAAAATTCTTTTGATAAATTTTGGTGAGCACTTCTAAGAGGCAAAGCTGCTTACCAAGAAATACTTCCAGTTTTACCACAGTGTAGTTCTAATCATAGGCCCAGAAAGTTCATAGGGCCAACTGTCAGCCAAATCGTGAAATAAATTAAGTTTGTTTTTGTGTTTCTCACTGCCCCATTGGTATCTATCTCCTCTGGCCTGAAACTTCCCCTACCACACATATTCACATTACTATCCTACTTCTCCAAGGCCTTGTTCTCAATTGGCTATTCAACTGAGATATTAATGGATAATTGTTTCTAAGTCTTGTCAATTCAATTTTATAATATCTTTCATATAAACCTACTTCTCTCCTTTCACATTACCACCAGCTTGGTGTGGGCCTTCATCACCTCACACCTGGATTGTGACAATATTATTTTTAAAAACAACTTAGAGCAAATGAATCATTTTGACTATTGTAAGTCCCCAAATTAAGTACAAAGGATATATGAAGGAAGATGCTAACTGCGTTCAGAGAAAAGAACTGAAAAGTAAAAGTATGCATAATGATTTTACATATATTTATACATATTTTTGTCTAAAAGTAGCCATCTCTAGGGTAGGGGGAGGGGGAGAACAAAGAAAAAGAATAAAAAAAATAAATTTACAAGATAACTATTATATAGTTATAGCAATATCACTATACCTATTATATAGGTATAGCAAGTTGTACGTAATAGATTTGCAGTTTCATGTATAATCTCTTTTTTTTCCATTAATGCTATGTTTCAGAAATACTTGTTTTTTCCATAAATTAAAAATAAAATAAATTTAAAAAATTTTAAAACCCACAATAATTTGCTGGTTGGCTGGTTGGTCTTCCTTGCTTCAAGTCTGTCCCCACTTCCGTCC
>JAJPUD010001917.1:128380-163279 GCA_023553655.1 Myrmecobius fasciatus
CTCCCTTCTCTTCTCCATTTCAGGTCTTCCTGTAATGAGGAAGCCTTTCTTGTTCCCACCTTCCCCCTGAAATTATTTCCAATTTACCTTGAATTTATCTCATTTATGCAGAATTGCTTTCAGGTTATCTCCTCTATTAGTTTTAGTTTCTTGAGAGCATGGTCTATTTTTGGCATTCCTTTATATTCGCAGGCCTGGCATATAGTATGCACTTTAATGTTTATTGATTAACTAACTGGTACCTAATATAGTTCAACATTTCCCATTTTTTACAGGGATCTCAGGAAGCAAAAAGTTTATAATACCAAAGGCATTAAGTTATGGTGCCTGAATAATAAGCAGAGGAGTGGTGGTTATGGAGCAAGGAGCTATATGACTTATTTTCAAATTCTGTCATTCATTATGACTATTTGAAGACTATTTTTGAAGGACTAGGTACTAACTAACCTGACTTTGGCAATATCTCATTGATCCAGTGCTCAGCATGGTCTCTAATTCCTTCCACAACACTAGAGACAACAAGGAAGGTAAGGAGGAACAAAAAATACACCGAAAGACTCCTTAACTCTGAACATATTAGAATTGAAGATCATCTAGCCAAACATCTCTTAGTCTTGGATCCATGGGCCCCTTTCCATGAAGATTTCAAGAACGTTCATGCACTTGGATGGGAAAAAATTGACATATTAATTTCAATATAGTTGTATTTTATTTTATAGGCATTATATATGTTTATATATTATATTTATATATTTGCATATTTATATGTATATATCTTATATTTTATTTTATATATTATTCTCAGAGGGACCTCTAGGTTTCACCAGACTGCCAAAAGGGTCAATGATGTGTACAAAACAGAAAGATTAAGAACCCCTGACCCTAACCCCCTTATTTCACAGGTGAGGGACTGGGTACAAACTTGAATGGAGGGTTATTCAGGAACTTCCAGGAGGGTGCTGAACATGATAGATGAGGGCAATAGAAGCAAGAGATAGGACCTAGACAGAGGAAAGGGGTAATGAGAAGGCCAGCTTGGCTCCCTTCACAATTTTGCACCCAGACTAAGGGCTGCCATTCATGTGGACAGAATCACATCTCTGTCTGATGATTCACATGGACCTTTTGTGTTGTCCAACCCAAGAAAGAAACTCCCAGTGGGAGCAGGGTTAGGGATGACCAAGCACAGCAATTCTCTAGCTGCTCTCCCAGCTAGGTGTTCGAGAGTCTCAGGAAGCCTCCCTCTTCCTCTGGGAGCATTCATTTCTAGCCCCTGACCCTGGTGACGTCAAAAAAGTTCTCCTTAGATCAGGAGGATAAGCTCTTGCCAAGGTCTGCCATGTTCTCTTCCACTTTCTCACACCCAAGCTCACTCCAGCTCATCATTATGACTTGTTTGGCTCAGACTTGGGGTGTGTGGCTGGGGGAGGACCTGGAAGTTTTTATTTCCTTCCTCCCTGTGGTCAGTGCCCAGGGCTCCTCCTCTGCTGACCGAGCAGTATTTCTGTCAAAGAGGATGTGGACTCTCTGGCCATTCCTTCATGGGAAGATTCAGAGCATCTCCCACTCACCCTTCTCAATAGTCCATGTCATTCTGCCTTGTCTCTGGATCCCAGAGCACCTCAGAGTTCTGAATGAGAAAGTCCTGAGAGTCAAGGAATCCTTTCCTTCCCTGATAACTCATCTGTGGGAAGTGATGACAGAAGAATGGGATGCAGTAGACCCAGTCTTAGGGTATCATGACCTTTGGTTTAAGTCAGAACATTAATGGCAGGGAAATATGGACGGTAGACTAACACACTTTGGGTAAATTGGTAAATGGTAACACAATTCTAGAAATCAATTTGAAATTATGTGAGAAAAGTTACTAAACAAATCACACCCTTTAACTCAATAAATCTACTACTAAGCATGTAATTTAAGAAGGTCAATGGCAGAAAGGTCATTCAAATTTCAAAATGTTCACAATAGTAATTTTTGTAACATCAAAAAAACTGCAAACAAAGCATGTGCCCATCAATCGGACAATAGCTGAACAAATTATGGCTAAGCATGCCATGGAATTGTAGGGGCAGGTATGTTGAGCAGTGGATAGGGATGACAGTCTTGAAGTCAGGAAGGCTCATCTTCCTGAGTTCAAACCTGCCCTCAGACACAAGATCACTTACTGATTAAGGTAATGGGTTGCTAATTCAATATGCTCTTCGTGCGTGGGTTTAAATCCCATCCTCATGTTTCTTTCCTCTCTGGGATTTTGAGAGCAGCTAAGTGACCTAGTAGAGAGAGCACTAGACCTAGAGTCAGTAAGTCTCATCTTCCTGAGTTCAAATCTAGCCTCAAATACTTTCTAGCTACATGACTTTGGGCAGGTCACTTAACCTTAGTTGCCTCAGTTTCCTCATCTATAAAATGAGCTGAAGGAAGAAATGGCAAACCACTCTAGTGTCTTTACCAAGAAAATCCTAAATGTAGTCATGAACAGCCAGACATACAATCAAACAACTTGGAATATTATCTTACTGTAAGGAATGAAAGATATGAGGAATTCAGAGAAACATGGAAAAACTGGCATTTAATTTTTTATTATGTTTTTTCAATTGGGGGAAAAGTGGAAGAAAATAAAATAAATGCTTATTAATGGGGAAAATAAGAAAAGTTTTAAAAAGAAAAATGTGCATAAACTGATAAGAGAAAAAAATATAAACAAAGAGAACATTATAAAAATGATTGCAATAATATAAATGAAATTAATACTAACAAAAGAACTCAAATTAAATGCAATGATTAATCTTGTTTCCAACTGAGTAACAGTGGAACTTGCAGTCTTCCTCTCAAGAGAAAAGATAAGGATCTTAGTGTATGAAATGTTATATAGTCTTATCAGTAGTAATCAATATGGGTCAGTTTTTCTTTAACTTTTTTGTTGTTCTTTTTTTTAAAAAAATTTTTTGTTTTTTTTTGTTGTTCATTTTTAACTTTAACTCTATTATTTATTTTTAATAAAATATCTTGTGTAATGGGAAGAGAATGCTGGTTTATAAAAATCAAAATGCCTTAAGACTTTTAAAATTTTTAAATTTTTTTTCTTTTTTCTTTATTTTTAGCATTCATTTTTTAAAAATTTGAGTTCCAAATTCTCTCCTTTCCTCCTGTCCTTCCTGTACCCATTGAGAAGGCAAACAATATAAACAACAACAAGAATAGGAAAAAATAAAGAAAGTTTAAAAAGTATGCTTCAATCTGCACTAAGAGTTCATCATTTCTCTCTCTGGAGGTGGATAGCATATTTCATGGTGGGTTCTTTGAAATTGTCTTAGATTATTGTATTGATCAGAGTGCCTAAGTCTTTCACAGTCAATCATCTTTGCAATATTAGTGTTACTGTGAACAATATTCGTACTTTTGTTTGTATTGTCTTGCCAGGTTTTTCTAAAATGAAAATCCTGTTCATTATTTCTTATAGCAAGTAATATTATAATCAAATACCCCAATTTGTTCAGCTATGCCCCAGTTGATGGGGCATCCCCTCAATTTCCACTTATTTGTCACCACAGTTATTTTTGTACAGATAGGTCCTTTCCCTTTTTCTTTGATCTCTTTGAGACACAGATCTAGTAATGGTATTATTGAGTCAAAAGACCTGTAGAGTTTTATAACCTTTGGGATATAGTTCCAAATTGTTTTCCAGAATGGTTGGACCAGTTCATAGCTCCACTAATAGTTCATAAGTTTCCCTATTTTTCCACATCCCATCTAGCATTTATCATTGCCCTTTTCTGTCATGTTAGCCAATTTAATAGGTATGAGGTGGTACTTCAGACTTGTTTTATTTTGTATTTTTCTGATCAATAGTGATTTAGAGCATTTTTCATATCATTATTGACATCTTTGATTTATTCTTCCAAAAAACAGCCAGTTTATATCCTTTGATCATTTAGCAATTGGGAAATGGTTCTTATGTTTTATTAATTTGGTTCAGTTCCCTATATGCTTGAGAAATGAGACCTTTCTCATAGAAACTTGCTATAAAATTCCACACCACACCATCCCCTACTACTCCCAGATCCCTGCTTTCCTTCTAATTGTGGCTGCATTGGATTTGTTTGCCCACAAAATTTTTAAATTTCTTGCAATCAAAATTATTGATGATCATCTCTATCTCTTGTTTGGTCATATGCTTCCCTTATCCATAAATTTGACAGGTAACTTTTTCTATGCTCTTTTAATTTCATTACATTACCCTTTATGTCCAAATCATTTATCTATTTTGATCTTATCTTGGTATATGGGATGAGATATTGGTCTATACCTAGTTTCTCTCATACATGCTTTTCAATTTTCCCAGCTATTTTTGTCAGAAGATAAGTTCTTGTCCCCAAACTTAGGTCTTTGAGGTAATTAGTAATAATTAGATTACTATGGTTATTTACTAATGTGTATTATGTAGCTAATTTGTTCCATTAATCCACCACTCTATTCCTTAGCCAATAGGTCATTGTTTTGATGATTATCACTTTGAAATATAGCTTGAAATCTGGTGCTGCTAGACTGCCTTTCTTCACATTTTTTTTTCATTTATTTCTTTGACATTCTTAACCTTTTGTTCTTCCAAGTTAATTTTGTTATTATTTTTTCTAGCTCCATAAAATAATTTTTTGGTAATTTGATTGGTATGGCACTGAATAAGTACCTACCTACCTAATTTAGGTGGAATTATCATTTTTTATTATATTGATTCAGCTATTCATGAGCATTTAATATTTCTCTGGTTGTTTAGGTTTGTCTTTAGTTGTATGAAAGGTGTTTTATAAATTATGTTCCTATGACCCCCTATTTTGGCAGGTAAAGACTCCCAAGTATTTTATATTGTCTGAAGTTATTTTGAATAGAATTTTTCTTTCTCCTTAATTCTGTTGGTAATAAATAGAAATGCAAATAATTTATGTGGGTTTATTTTATGTCCTGCAACTTCGCTAAAGTAGTTGATTTCTTCAATTAGTTTATCTTTAAGTATACCATCATATCATTTACAAAGAGTGAGAGTTGTTTCCTCATTGCTTATGTTCATTCCTTCCATTTCTTTTTCTTTTTTAATTGCTATAGCTAGCATTTCTAATATTGAAAAATAGTGGTGATCATGTGCAAAAATGTTTGCGGCAGCCCTTTTTATAGTGGCAAGAAATTGGAAATTGAAAGGATGCCCATCAATTGGAGAATGGCTGAATAAATTATGGTATATGAATGTCATGGAATATTATTGTTCGGTAAGAAACGGCCAGCAGGATGATTTCAGAGAGGCCTGGAGGGACTTGCATGAGCTGATGCTGAGTGAAATCAGCAGAACCAGGAGATCATTATACACAACAAGATTATACGATGATCACTTCTGATGGACATGGTTCTCTTCAACAATGATGTAATTCAAACCAGTTCCTATTGTTCAGCGATGAAGATAGTCATTTTCATCCAGAGAGAGGCCTGAGGGAACTGAGTGTGGACCACAACATAGCATTTTAAGGCTTTCTGGGAATATTTCCCTGCATTTTGTTTTCTTTCTTAGGTTGTTGTTTTTTTCTTCTCTTTCTAGATCTGATGTTTCTTGTGCAGTAAGATAACTGTATAGATATGTATACATATATTGGATTTGTCATATAATTTATCATATTTAGCACGTATTAGATTACCTGTCATCTAGGGGTGGGGGTGGGGGGAAGGAGGGGAAAAGCTTGGAACAAAAAAAAGTTTTTGCAAAGATCAATGTAGAAAAATCACTCATATGTTTTGTAAATAAAAAGCTTTTAATAAAAAAAGAGAGAGAGAGAAAAGAAGAAAAATAGTGGTGATAATGAACAAAATTATTTCACCCCTGATCTTAAGGGGAAGATTTTTTTAGCTTATTTCCATTACAGATATTTGTTCTTGGTTTTAGATAGATACTACTTATTTTAGGAAAGATTCCATTTATTCCTATGACTTAAAACACTTTAAAAATATTTTTAAAATAAATTTGTGTCCCTATGACTGAAGCTCCCTGTAACATTTCAGCTATTATATTTCTACCTCTTTCCTTCAGTTGTAGTCTGGATTTACTTCTTCACTAAATAGACTCTTCAATGAAGTGTGCTCGATTCCTACCTAACTGGTCACCTTCACCCACCCAAATCCAGACCTTGCTATTTCTGACCTCTGAACCTGTGAGCACACTGCTTCGGAAATGTTTCTCTCTTCCCCTATATTTTCTTTCTTTTTAATTTTCTCACATTTTCCTTTTATTATGAACTTAATCCTTAACAAACACATATTTCCATATACAAAGAAAAAGAAAAAAGTGGATTATATATGAAGTAGAAGCAGCTAATTGACACTTGGTGTAGTGCCAAGATATCACACATGAGACTCACAAAACTGCTTGTGCAACCCTACCTGGATTAAAATGTAATGGGAAGGGGCAGCTAGGTAGCACAGTGGATAGAGCACCAGCCCTGAAGTCAGGAGGACCTGAGTTCAAATCTGGTCTCAGACACTTAACATTCCCTAGCTGTGTGACCCTGGGCAAGTCACTTAACTCCAATTACCTCATCAAAAAAGCAAAAAAAAAAATGTAATGGGAAAATATTTAACAAAATAAATAAAAATATAATAGAACATGGATAATGTTAATACACAATTTTCTAAGTCAATATATGAGGGCACCCTTATGTACAGATTAGTGGCCCTTGTTTCTATTTGAATTTGATGTCATTGGTATAGTGGAGGTATCACTATACTCCAGTATTGGACTTGGAAAGAAGTATAGATTGGTGTTTAAATTCTATCCTATACACATATAATTGTGGGATTACGGTCAAGTCACTCTCTCATTCTGCTTCCTAATCTATGAAATGGACATAATGTAGCACCTACCTCAAAAGATTGCTGTGAGGATCAAATGAAATCACATATATAAAGTGATTTATAACCTTTAAGAACTATATAAATGTGATCTAATATTGTTATAAACTTGTCATATACAACTTTTTTAAAAAGAACATTAAATTTAACAACATTGACTAAATTGTCCTCTTTGTTTATGTTCCCTTCTGAACTTGTTTTTACATTCTTCTTTTTTCTTTTCCTTTCTTTCTCCCTTCCTCCCATCCTTTTTCCTCTTTCTTCTTTCCCCCTCATCTTTGTTCCTTCCTTCTTTTTCTTTCTTCCTTTCTTCCTTTTTTATTTTTTCCTTCCTTCTATCCTTTCTTCTTTCTTTTTCATTCCTTCCTTCCTGTCTTCTTTTCTTCTTTCCTTCCTTCCTTCCTGGCTTTCTCCCTTCTTTTCTTCTTTCTTTCCTTCCTTCCTTTCTTCTCTGCAGCCTAAGTTGGAAGTAAACAGCTAGATCCCAATACTTTGGGGCATAGGAACTCCAATCTGCCCTTGTTTTTCCAAAAATTTACCCCTCTTTAACAGTTGGTGGCTACCTATTTCCAGCAGCTCACCACTTGGTATTGGACTTAGTGCCATTGACCCTAGCTTCCCCAATGGCAGAGATTAAGCACCACAACAATGGGAAGCTTCTGTGTATTTGATTTATTGAAATATCTTTTCTTCCTCCTCCTCCTTTTCTTTCTCTTCATTTTCCTTCTCCTTTTCTTTCCCTTTCTTGTCTTCTTCTCCCCTTTCTCTTTTCCTCCTCCTCTTCCACTTTTCCTCTACTTCTATTTCACTTCTCCTCTTCCTTCTTCTTTTTCTCTTCTTCCTTCTTTTCCTCCTCCTCTTCCATTTTTTCTTCTTCCATCTCTCCCAGGACCAGCTTTCTCTTCTGTAAACCTGCCTGATTTTTTCAGTCCTCAATGATATTTCCTGACTCTGAAGGTGACCCATAGCACCTACAGTCTAGATACTGTGATCTAGAGTTCAATTATATTTTTTCTTGTTCTGTTTCCTAATTTCCCCAAGGATGCTAGTCTACCCAGAGAGACTGTAGGAAGGCAGAAATTATGCCTTACACTTCTTCACTATTAATTCAGTTATAGAGGATGAAACTCAGTAGGAGCTTAGTACATGTTTTTGATTGATTATTAATAATAGCTCCCATTTACATGGCATTTTAAGTCTCATTACAAAAATAAGGAAGACAATAATAATGGCATTTTAAAAGCACTTTTAATATTGACCAAGAATTTTGGACAACAATAATAACAACAACTCACATTTTTATAGGGCTTACTATGTGCCAGACAGGGTGCTAAATCTTTTACGTATATTATCTTATTTGATTATTACAACAATCCTATAAGGTAGATGCTATTTTTATGTCCACTTTACAGGTGAGGAAACGTTAATACTGAGATTAAGTGACATAGCTATTAAGTGTCAGGGACCAAATTTAAACTCCGATGTTTCTGACTCCAAGCCCAGCACTCTGGGATACCTACATCATCTCCTTGGTCCTCCTGAGAACTCTGGAAGGTATTTTGATCCCTATTTTACTAATAAGGAAACTGAGACTGAATTAGATTAAATGACTTGACTAAATCCACATACCTAGTAAGCATCTAAGACAGGATTACTGAGAAGGAATAGGAAGATATTTCAATAACTCAAACACACCCCATTGTAGTGGTGCTTAATTCCTAAGACTATTTCAGCTACTGGAAATTCCAGCATTTGACATGTTAATGTCAAGCACTCTCCTTCCCCCATTTTATAGGTTTTAATCATTTTATAGCTTAAATAACAACAGAAATTCAGAAAGATGAATTGACTTGGCTAAAGTCACACTGTTTTAAGAGTCTGAGCTAGAATTAAAAACCAGCCTGTCTTGATTCCAAGTGTATGATCTGTCCAGCACAGGACTCACCTACAGCTCTAGAGGGAGAGAGAGGCTGCTAGACCATGCCAAGGGTGAGCGCCCCTTCTACTCTCCTAGAAAGACTCTCTGACTTCCAGGGGAGATCTGCCCCTTCTCCATCCCTTCACTGGCTTCCGGTGTCCTGCACTGGGCCCATTGCATTGCCAGGAGTTACCCACGCTGTGCTGGGAACAGGCTGTCCCCTCACCTGGAGAGTCACTTCCCACACTACATACCCTGGGCAGCTCAGCCTTCTCTCCCAGGCAGTCCTGCTGCCCTGGGTGGTTTGCCAACTGGCCTTGGTTCACACGTTAGGGCAGTCACCAAATGGTGGGGCTCTGACCACGATTACCAACAGATGCATCCTGGACAAGCTTTCAAGAAGAGCTGATTTAGCAAAAAGTAAAGGGCCCTAACCCTCCCAGTCCCACAGTTTCAGTCTAGGAAATCTCAAATTCACACCCAACCTGTGAGAGTTCTCCTGTGTTTTCTTTCCATTGTCCCACTCTAATATTTTCTTATACTACTAATGGAATCATAATTCTCTCTGACCCAGCCCCCATCTTCAGGCAGGTAAAGTATTATTATACCCATATTATAGATGAGACAACTAAGACAAAGGGACTTTTCTACCTCTCCCTTCCACCTATACACACCATCCCCTTTCTTCATATTCTAGCTCAGGTCCTATTCTAACCCACTGAAATTCTCTCCTCTGAACTCATGGCATTAATTGTCTCATTTATTTGATTATTAATCATCTACCTCTTAACTGCTGTTTTATGTTGTGATCTAGCTCACAATGTCCCTGATGAAAGGGATCATACCTTCGTCTTCCTCTCTACCTCTCACATCACCTTCCACAGTGCCCTCCACATAACAGGCATTCAAGAAATATTTGTAAATTGGTTCATTTCCATCTCTTCTATATCCCTCCATTGCAAAGAACAAAACAGAAAAGTTACCCTTTCTGATGCTGTATGAGATAGCTGGTGGCTCAGTGGATAGAACACTAGTGCTGGAGTTAGGGAGACCTGAGTACCAGGTCTCAGATATTTTCTGACTCAATGACCCTGGGAAAGCTGTTTAAGCTCTGATCAAAGAATGCACTGTGTCCCCTAGAGAAGGAAATGGCAAATCATCCAGTATCTTTGCCAAGAAAACCTACGGACAATTGATCCAAAGGGTCATGGAGTCAGACATGACTGATCAACTGAACAATGACAATGCTGTAAACCCTAGGAATTCTTGTAAAAGGGCATTTGTACGCCCTAAATAAATATTCAAAATTGCTTTTTTTTTCCTCCACTATCACCCCTGCATTTAAAAAATGTGCTGCCTCTTAGATGATAAATGTACATTGGAGGCTTTGACTTTAAACTGTAACATGAACAAATTGACCTATCTCAAAATAAGTCTACATGTTATGAAAAGTAAAATTTTCTACCATTAAAATTTGTGTATTTGTAAAAACTCATGCAATACAATAAAAAAATCATTTCTTAAAGCATTTTTAAGTACTAGGCACTATGCTAAGAACAGGGGTCATCAAAGTAAGACAATCTCTCTCCTCAAGGATCTTGTATTTTAATAAAGAGAGATAACACATACACGAGAGTATTGGCCATGATTTGGTTTGGAAAGTCAGAGAAATGATGAATGCAGCCAAAAGGCAGTCAATTGTTCAATCTTTGTAGAAGCAGTGGTAGTATTGATTTGACACAGTTTCCTAAGAGAAATGTAGAAAGGAGGAAATATATGTGTAGTAGAAGGTTAAAAATTGGTCAGGATGACCATTGTTTGGCCAAACTGAGTTTGGAGAGCATTAAATATAAATAGGTCTTAACAATTAGGACATCATAGAGCCAGACTATGCCAAGTCAAATTAAAATTCATGATTTTCTTTCTTTGAGTGTTGTGTCCTAGATAAAAAACTTATATTGTCTAGCCCCAATTCCAGTTCTGATAGACATATATATCCAATGTACCCATTCACCACTGGTGATTTTCCTAATATGCCTAATTTCCCAATATACCTTCCCTAATATACCACTATGCCATTTCAACTTCAATTCTTAACATCAAATAATGCAGGCTTTATAGATGCATCTGCTGCTGAACTAGCCAGTTATTTATAATCACATTCTAATTTTAGGAGACAGCATGGCATCTCAATGGCTAAGTAACAGATGGGAAATATAAGTCAGTGATGTATGATAAGTGAACCAGGGCCAGTCATTAACTTTTCTACCTCATTCTTCCTAGCAGGAAGAACCTCTAGTTTAACAAAAAATCAGGATTTAAAGCCCAATTCTATCCCTTGTGATCTTGGGAAAATGATTTCATATTTCTAGGCCTCTAGACAGTTGTCTCATCTGTAAAATGAAGAGACCGGACTCAACTAATAGGGTGCTGGAGCAGGGTTGTATGGTTGAGAGCTGATGATTAAATTTTCAAGGTGAAAATTCAGCTTTTATATCTTAGGAATCAGAAAATCTATAAATGAAGGCTTGATCTATTGTTTTATTTATTGTTTAGATATAAGAAACTGATGGAGAAAGGTTAATAATGTATATTTAGTTTAAGTGTGTATCATATGTATTTTTTTTCACCTGGGGAGTTAGTTGTTAAACATTTGCCAGCACACTTTTGCCTTAAAATATCCTTTCAACTTTAAATTTACATTATATTGCAGACATTTTAGGAACTTTGTAAATGTATTTAAATTTTTTTATTCTGACCTTAAACACCAAATAAAACATTCTATATAGTAAATAGACCAGAAAAAAAAAGAATTTAGTATATAAAACTAAGAATCTCTATTTTCTTTTTAGTAATATAAGAAATTCAATGTAATTTTCAAAGTGGTCTTAACTTGTCTATGATTCTGGTCTTCCTTCTGTGCATTCTAAAAGATGTTTCAATGACTCTCTTCTCTTTCTTTTCTTTTTCTTCCTTTTTTTCCTGTCCTTATATCCATCTCCCTCTCACTTCCTCAAAAAAAAAAAAAAAAGTAAAAGAAAATCCTGGATTGTGAATCTTAATGAACTCTTACTCCTGTAATTTTCCTAGTTACCTGGAAAAAAAGTTGACACTCTTTATCCATTACCATGATGATTATTATTGAATGTCATAATTAATAATGACCATTAGTACTCATGGAATCTTGACTAAGCTATGTCAATACATATTAAATTTGACGAATGCTCATTCATACTTGATTATCTTAATTTCATTTGATAGTCACTTATTAAATTCCATCATTCTTGCTAAGGGGTGTTGAATTTCACTAAGCTCAAATCAATATAATGAATATAGGAATGATGGTGGTGATAAATTTATTCCTTGGATTTTATGTATTGCTTTTTGCCTGATGTCTCAGAATAGTGGAATATTATCCTTCCCTAGCTTTATACTTCAAAAGTAAAGTCAGGGATATGTTGGAGCCAGCTCTCCTTGGCTTAAGAGAGCTCACTATTAAATTTTCAATGTGAGCATTTATACTTTAGAAATCAACAAAAACTATTAATGAAGTCTTGATTTGTTATTTTGTTGACTGCTATATTTTGACTATTGAATGTTAATAAAGATTTAACTTAAAATTTTATGTGCTTACAATTTTTCCCCTAAGAGGCCAATAGTTAAACATTTATTAGCACATTCTATAAATATTTCTTGAGTGCAATAGGAATGCATAACTGGCATTTATACAGCACTTTGAAATTTACAAATTGCTTTACATCCATTATCTCATTTGATTTTCACAATATCCCTAAGTATAAGGATATGCTATTGCCTCCTTCTATATGCTCCAACCAATGCAGGTCACCATCTCACTAATAAGTTAGTAGACCATTCTCAAGAATTTCTATGGCCAAAAAATTCATGTAGAGTAGAAGATAGCATTTGAGCTGTTGTTCATCTTTCACTCTGGAAGAGGACCAATGACATCCCAAAGATGCCTTAACTTGCTCGTAAATTGGATTTAAGTGAGCCAAAATTGCAGCAAAGTCATCAACACTCTCTCCTCCAATCACTGAAGTCAAATGGAAAGAAAAAGTCAAAATGACTGGAAATGATCCAGGAGGCAGTGAATGACTTTAGCCTTTATAAATTAGACATTTCCCAAGTCTCTGTTTGAAGCAACACTGGTTCAGTGACTAAGGATGAGTAAGATTTGAGATAAAAGATGACCACTCATTCTAAGACATCAAAGCCTAAACAATGAGCTATAGAGACTAATGCTAAGGGGTATTATTGATCATTCTTTGAGAGCCAAAGTGATTTGGGTTTAAAGATATATTTTGAAGGAAACAAAACATTCTGAGATATGTCATATAGTACATATACATGTATATGTGCACATACACACATATACATATAAAATTGGACTATATCTGATTGGTGATTTTTTGAATTTCAAAGTGACCTAGTTTAGTCCTCAAATGGCAGCATACAGTTCATCACTAGGCCCTGAAATAAAAACTATAAATTTTGGTTCTTAAAACAAGGTTCATGAAAGAAAAATTTGGTTGGAAACAAGAGAATAGCTGATGTGGTGTATAAGGCCCCTGTGGAGAGAGAGAATCCAGGATATCACCCTAAAGGGTAGGAGACAGAAACACTGGGACAATCAACAAGTATTTATTAAGTTCCTATTATGTACCAACCAGTATGTGCTAAGAGTTGGAACAATGTGAAGTTGTTGCTGTTGGGGATAGGTTAGGGCTACCTACCTGGGCTATGGCTACAGAAAAGAGGAACATTAGAATTATTTTTTGCTAACTAGCTTTTCAACTTAATTGTTTCTATATAGAAGGAGTATAAACTTCTAGATTTCATAGCCCTTAGACATAAAATTATTGTCCCACCACAGTTATTTACTTGGCTCTGCTAAACTTGTTTTCTCAGCTTAATGGGACTACTAGAGTTTGTGCTTTGCTGTTATAGCCTTCAAAATCTGAAGGTCAGTTGCATGAGGCAATCAGGTATCACATTAGGACCTTAATGGAAGCTTTACCATATTTTGGATAATATTTCAAGGACATATAAATAATTGTAGTAAAATCTCAATTAGGATCATGTAGTTAGAACTTTGATGTCCTATTAGAGGTTATAGAGTACAATCTCACATTCCACAAATTGGGAAACTAAGGTCCAGACTTGTCCAAAATCCCATAAGAAAAAATTAATGAAGCCAGGATTTAAACATAAATCTTCTGAGACTCCACATCTAGGATACTTTCCATACTGTCTCCTTCACTGGAATGCCCAGGCATTCTAGAGTTCATGGCATTTTCCAAGAAACAACTTTTGGCTGACAAATATTACTTTACTGAAGTATTACTTTAAATTACTTTAAAATAAATTTGAAATTACTTTAATTACTTTAAAATACAAAATTTAGCTAGTGAATTCTGACTATAGATGCTTATTGTTTAGAATTGTTGATGAAGATGACATAGGTATTCATGAAAGAGTTATGGAAGTAAGAGATAGTCAACAATACCGAGAAGGAATCGATAAGTGGCCAAGGGACATTTTTTTCTTTTATCTAGTATTTTGTTTTGCCCCAGTTATATCTAAAAACAATTTTTAACATTCATTTTTAAAACTTGGATTTCTAGATTCTCTCCATTTCTCTCTCCCCACCTTTATACCAATTGAGAATTCAAGCAATTTGATATAGGTTATACATGTGTAATCATGCAAAACATGTTGTAAAAGAAAACAAAGACACAAAAAACCCTAAGAAAAATAAAGTTTAAAAAGTATGCTTTGATCTGTATTCAGATATCATTAGTTCTTTCTCTGGATAGTATTTTTCATCATAAGTCCTTCAGAATTGTCTTAGATCATGATATTGCTGAGAATAGTTAGGTATGAAGCAATTTTCTAAGGAAGAAATCTAAGCCATTTATAGCAGCATGAAAAAATACTTCAAATCTCTAAAAATCAGAGAAATGTACATTAAAGTAATTCTGAGGTTCCAACTCATATATATCAAATTGACAAAACTGACAAATAAAAAAAGGAAAAAAATCTAATGTTGAAAGAGCTAAGGGAAATCAGGAACATTAAGACACAATGAGTGAAAATGTGAACTGATTCAGACATTTTAGAAAACAATTTGAAACCGTGTTTCAGAAGTTATTAAACTGTGTATACCTTTTGATCCAGTGATACTACTATAAGGCTTTTACCACAAGAAAATAAAAGAAAAAGGACAATCCCCCAAAGGAACAATAATATTTAGAGCAGTTCTTTTTGGTTTTTTTTTTTCCTTTTCTCCATTTCCTATTTTTTTTTATTAAAGCTTTTTATTTGCAAAACATATGTATGGGTAATTCTTCAACATTGACCCTTACAAAGCTTTCTGTTACAAATTTTTCCCCCCTAGTCCCCACCCCTCCCCTAAATGGCAGGAAATCCACTACATGTTAAATATGTTAAAATACTTGACAAATAGAATATATGTATACATATTTCCACCCTTATCATTGTTGTGCAAGAAAAATCGTATCTACAAGAAAAAAATTCAGAGACAGGAAACACAAGAGCAGTTCTTTTTGTATGACAAAGAACTGAAAACTTCAGGAGTGCCTATCAGTTGGGGAGTGATTGAATAATTATAGTATATGAATATAATGGAAGACTATTGTGCTTTAAGAAATGACTAGAGTTTCAAAAAGAAACCTGAAAGATTTGTATGAACTAAGGCAGAGTGAAATGAGCAGAACCAGAAAAACAATTAATACAATAGCAACACTGTAAAAACAAATAACTTTGAAAGAATTAAGAACTCTGATTTGTGCAATGACCAACTATAATTCCAGAGTATTAATAATGAAACTTGTTTTTCATCTCCTGACAGGGGAAATAGACTCACTGCAGAGTGAGACCTAGATGTTCTGGTCATGACCAATGTGGGAATTTTTTTATTTGACTGACTATACATATTTGTTTTTAAAGGGGGGGGAGTAAGGGGTTATTTTTCTATCCAATATAAGTAGAGTAGGAGTGGGAAGAGAAAATATTTTTTTTGTAAAAAATTAAAGTAAATTTAAAAAAAATAACACCGGAAAGAACAAAAGGGTTGGTGGGAGTAGGGTCTGTCAGATAGAAAGGAATGTAGATAAGGAGTCACAGTAAGGAAAAGGAAGAGAAAAAGTTATTTACATGCACCATAACCAGAGAGCAAAAGTAAGAAAAGAGTTTCTAGATTATCATCAGACCACAGTATATTGAGCAGGGAAACTTTAGAGTCAGAGTAGTTATGTTGGAGTTTGTATTCACAAGTCCTAGATGAATAGGATGACACAGGGCAGGATATAAGGGTTTAGATGGAGAGAACTGGAATGAAATTGTCAAGGTGGTTTAGGACATCTCAGATCTGAAGGAACCCCAGAGAAAAAGCCTGAGGTAAGAGGGGTAGTTCCTCAGGCATTAAGAAACTGAGTAACAGCATCAAAAACCCAGCCACTAAAAGTACAAGAAGGACCAGATCAAGTTTGGGTCTTTGTTACTAGATCTTTGAGGCTAGAGATGATTAGCACTTAGTAGGGCTAAGCCCAGGGGGGAAGGAGGTGAGTGTCAGAGGAGTGGGGAGGGGGGCCAGACAGCTCCTAACAACAGAATAACTAAGTATAATCAGAGAATTTTAGACAGATCAGAGATCCCAGAAGCATCTTGTTGATCCAGACAAAAGCAAGAATCAGCAATATAATATTCCCAAAAAGAGCTATCCAGCTTCGGCTTGAAGATCTCCAATCAGTGAGTCAATCAACAAACATTTATTAAGAGCTTACCAGGAGTTATTAAGCACTGGGGAATAGAAAGGAAGAAAAAACAGGCTCTCTCTCCTCGAGTGCTGTATTACCCTGAGGGTGCCTTTTTTATAGAAAGTGAGATTTGAGCTGAGTCTTGAAAGTAGCAAGAAATCCAGAAGCCAGAGGGGGAAAAGAAGAGCATTCTCGGCATGGGGGAATGCCAGTGGAAGGACAGGAGTCTTTATCTCATGAGGCACCTTTAAAGTTTTCTTCACATTGAGATTTAATCATACATTCATTCAACAAATGTTTGTGCATTGGCACTGCTGGGCAGAGTGGCAAGTCATGGGCCCAGTAGGAACTAAAGGCCAAGGGAGCCCATTATGCCAGAGGAGCTCAAAGGGCCAAGAGACCACTGCCCTGGGGATGATCAGGTAAGGTTCCAGGGGGGGCAATCTGTGACTAATGCTTTCATGATGACTACAGATAATGGGAGTCATCCAAATCAGGAGAGCTCAGTATGGACTGGAATCTCGGGAGAAGAATTTTAGCTGGAGGGGAGACTTGACCTGCCCAATGAAGCCAGATGAGTTTGCTTCATTTGTCCCCTGAACATGCCTTATGTGTTTCTACATCTTCTATCCATGACACTTCACCCATTTGGGATGCTCTCTCCTCTCCTTCTTCCTCTTCCTCTTCCTTCTCCTTCCCCTTCCTCTTCCGCTTCTTCTTCTTTTTATTATTATTATTATTATTATTACATTTTAAGCTCTGAATTGTCTCTATCCCTCTTCCCCCACCCCACACTAAAGAAGGCCACCATTTGACACAGATTTATAAATATATGCAAAACCATTCTATATATCTTTCTATTTATCATTTCTTTCTCTGGAGGTGGATGCCATCTTCATGGGTCCTTTATAGTTGAAATGAGTATTTATAATACTCAAAATAACTAGGTTCTTCACAATTATTCTTCAAACAATATTGCTGTTACTGTATACAATGTTCTCTTAGTTCTGCTCACTTCACTTTTTCATGATTCCATACATCTCTTTTCATGTGTTTTCTAAAAATTGACCATCTCATCATTTCTTACAGTATAGTAGATTTCCATCACAATCATAGACCACAATTTGTTTAGCCATTCCCAATTGATGGGCAGTCCCTCTCCACCTTTTTCCAAATCATATCTATTACCTCTCCCTCAAGATCCAACTCATTTCCTATGCAAAGTTTTCCTTGATCACTCTAGTCTCTTGAGTGTGTGTGTGTGTGTGTGTGTGTGTGTATTTTAATCAAATTCCCTCGTAATAGCTGAATCTTTTTTTCAATCATTGTTCTCTTTCTCCAAAAGGTCATGTATAGAAGAAATAATAATAAATAATAATATGTATAACATAAATAATATATAATAATATAACATAAATAATAATAAAAATAAATAATAAATGTTGTCAGCTAATCAAAATTCAGCTGTGTTAGAATCCTAACATACTGGACATTTCCTGTGTCAGATAGGGAAGTGGCTATGGAACCAAAGTAAAAACCTGAACCTCTGAGAACCTCTCCTCTCCAGTCCCATCCCGAACACAATGAAGTCCACCTTTTATTGTACCATACGGTCTTCACTTCTAATCATCATCATTCTTACTACTTACCTGTGTAAACGCTGAAGACATGAAGTGAATACACTAGATGAACTCTCAAGGCCATTCCAGCACTTAAAACTCTAGGTCTGTCTACATTTTGTGATGTGGTAATATATGTGGTGCTTCATGTATATAATTCCAGCTCTTGGGGAGACTGACGCTGGTGGGTCACTTGAATTCAGGAGTTCTGAGCTACAATAATGGTCTTTTTCAATCTGGTGTCCACACTAAATTCAGCATTGATATATTTGAGAACAGGGAAGAAGGTTCCCTAAGGAGGGATAAACTGTCCTAAGTCAGAAACAGAATAGGTCAAACCTCTCAGGATGGATCAATAATGGGATTGGAGCCATGGGTCCTGAACTTCCAATCTGAATAAATAGGAAAATAAAAATGGAAATGAAGAAAAAAAAGAAGAAGAAAATAGAACACAATTAGGTGATTCTGTGAAGGTCTCACAGATATAGCAAGGAAAATTTAAACCTTATTAACATACTTATTACTTATTCTGAGTCATCCTAACAGGCTTGAATTTAAAGATGATAAAATAATCTAAGTTAGGAAGCATTAATATGACAATCAGTGGAGCTCCCCAGATGTGATCTGCCTTAAGGAAGTTTATTCAGCCTCATTAGGCCACAGACACAGTCCCAAAAGGTTTATTTCTTTTTCTGATTTTTAAGAGGAGGCAGAAGAGGTGAGAGGGACAGACAACTAGCCTTCTGCCTCTGACATATATAGCTGTGTGACCTTGAAATAGTCATTGATTTTGAGGGAAGTACTCTCACCCCCAAATTATTTAATATCTATGTTGTACATATATAATATGTTCATGCTTTCTTTGCCTATTAGAAGCTGTTTCTGGAAGGCTGTTGTTGGGTTTTTGTTTTGTTTTTTACTTAAGTCTTTGAATTCATGGATCCTAGCTCAGTGCCTAGCATATACTGTAGGTGCTTAATGAAGAATTACTGATTAGTGGATTTTTTAAAGGAGTTATTTTCTTTCTTTTTAGAGTGAGTGAGTGTGTGTGTGTGTGTGTGTGTGTGTGTGTGGCAATTAAGATTAAGTGATTTACCTAGGGTCATACAGCTAGAAAGTCTCCTGTGTCTGAGACCAGATTTGAACTGAACTCAGATCTTTCTGATTTCAGGACTAGTATTCTATTCACTGTTTCACTTAGCTGCCCCTAAAAAAGTAGTTTACAAGGAAAAGGAGAAGTTATTTAGTGGGAAATGATTATTTTTGTTAATTAGTGTACCTAATTTTTAACTAGAAAATTTAAACAAATTTTAGCTGGTAATTTATATTCTTTTTTCTAGAACTACTTCATCATCTATTGGGGAATGAACTTATAACCTTATGGATTGTGTTTGTCAGTTTTTTTATTAATATTTATAGCAAAAAAATTTTCAAAACTCTCAATCTTCTCATGTAGGAGACAGGGACAGTCCTTTACAAAACTGAAAAATAAGTAGTTTGTTTCCTATTACCCAGACACTCAGCATTCCTTTCATGGTTCATATTATGGAATTTTTCTTTTCTCCTCTATCCATAAAAACTATATTTGCTTTTTGGCTATTTAAAAGCACTACTACAAAATCAGTTCTTTTAAGTGTAAATGGATTAATGTTACCTTCTTTCCAGCTAACTCACTTGCTTTCAGCCCAAGAAATCCTTACAAAAGAGAGAGGAAATATTTTTGGGCAGGAGGGTCTTTTGGTGTCACTCAAATTATATTTGTAAACAACTGTCTCCTACTGGTATGGGTGGACATTAATACAGTGTAGAACTAAAAACCCAAAAATAACATTGGATCAGGAATCAGAAAATCCAGATTCTGGTCCCTGCTCTGCCACTGATGAACTGTGTGATCTTGGGCAAATAACTCTACTTCTTTGGGTAAGTTTTTTCATCCATAAAATGAGGATAATATATTTGATGCACCCTAATGTTATCTCTAACTCCAGCATCCTATTAGTCTATATGAATGAATGGAAATTCTCATTATATATTGAAATCATAAAATCCTGCATTTAGTATCAGTCATTTAGTCCAATCCCTTCATTTGACAGATAAGGAAATTGAGGTCCTGAAAGATGAGTGACTTTTCCCCAAGGTCCTATTGATAGCATATACCAGAGCAGGCTATATTGACATAAAACACTGGAGGCATTTATGTATCTGACAGATCCTTAGGATTTGTTGACTTACTGAGAAGTTAGGTTCCTACAATGTAACAAACAACTATTAAGGGTTCAATCCTTGGGGAACCCTGAAAGAGAAAATGGAGTTTTCTAACTTTTGTCACTCATGAGCCTTCATCTTATATGCTCCCACCACTATCAATCAGGCAGTGATAATAATTAGCTTTTACAAAGGGATAATTACTGAAAGGGTATAGCAAAGACAGAAGTTACAAAAATACTTCCTTAAAGTGGAGCTGCCCATTCCTGTGACATACACAAGGTTCCTGGGGAAAGTGAGATAATATTTAAAGGACAAAAGTGATGAGACACATTTAAGTAATGTGTGGACCTGAGAGATACCTTATGGCTGATTCTGGGAGTCCTTTTCCCCCTTCAAAGAGTTCCCACCAAGCGACATCCTACATATAGCATCAACCACTGCCTTGCTCAGCTACTCCTGGTCCCTCCAGGGATCATCTCAGCTACTCAATCCAGTTTCTGAGGAAACTTTTGATGGTTCTTCTAAATCTTCCGTAAAATTGTAACCTGATCAATTTTGTCTCCTGATGCTCATTCACCTAAGATGAGGAAAGAATAAACAAAAAGCAATAGAAAGGATGCACTTGAGGACACATGGTGGTCAGATGATTGGGTGGGAGGTAGAGGAAATAATCAGCGGCCATTCTCCACAACTGTAGACTCAATTGAGTTCTTCCCTTCATGGTCACCAGGAAAGAAAAGTAACAAGGGGCTAAGGAGAGTGTTGGATACTTTTGTAGCATAATAATTTAGTGGCAGATAAGTGATACAGAGCTCTAGACTCAAAGTCAGAAAGAATTGAATTTAAGTTTAGCCTCAGACATTTATTACTTATGGAATCATAGATAAATCACTGTCTACCTCATTTTTCTCATCTTTAAAATAGAGATAATAATTATACCTACCTTCCATAATATTTATAAATATTTGTATTTATTTATAATATTTGTAAAGCACTTTGAATTTTAAAATACTGTATAAATAAAATACTATATGTATAAAATAATAGTATAATAATATAATATTTATATAGTATTTTATATATCATGACATTATTATACTATTATTATTTTGCATTCAAACACTTCTAGCTCTGTTACAAACATCTGGAATCATTAGTCCTTCTAGTTTGAAAGCCACTTAGAAGACTTTTCAATACCATATTATTGACTAGTCATCATGGTCAAAGACAACTTACAAAGTTCCATGTGTTGGATTAGCTTTAGGCAGAGAATGTTTGTACACATTTCAAGAACAAAGTTTTCATTGGTTAGTCTCCCTCACCACCATTCCCACTCCATTCCTTTGGTAGAAAAATAACTAGATAGGAGTTAAGAGACTAGTTGTGTTATTAATTGTCTGTAGGATCTTGAGCCATCCCATCTAATCCAACAAGTATCAAGCATCCATTATGTTGAAGGGACTATTGTAGGAACTAGACCCAAAGACAAAATAAAAATTAGTCTCTGTTCTCACAGAGCCAACATTCTACCAAGGAACTGATGGATATATAAATGGTCCTTTGATGGGGGAGAGAGGACTAATAGTTAGAGGGATCAGGAAAGACTTCTCATTGGAGGTAGTGTAAGCCATCCTTTGAAGAAAGCTTAGGATTGATGGCAGGAGAGTGAGCAATCTAGGAATGAGAGCCAGGAAAGCCTCAGAGACACTGCTTAGAGGCAGTTGAGAGCACAGGGATTAGAGCTCCAGTCCTGGAATCGAGAAGAACTGAGTTCAAATCCAGCTTCAGAGGCTTACTTCAATTCCCTTCAATTTTCTCTGCTGTAAAATGGAGATAACAGCCCTTCCATCAGAGGGTTGTTGTGAGGATGAAATGAGGTGTTTGCAAAAAGCACTTAGCACAGTGACTGGCACATAGTAGGCACTGTATTAATGTTTATTCCCTTCCCAGTTTGACTGGAATGGAGAGTGCATGAAAGGGAGTGATATGTAGGAAGCCAAGAGAGGTAGACTGGAATCAGATGGTGAAGGGCTTTAAATGCCTTTTATCCAAAGGGAGCAGAGAAGATTCTTGAGCAAAGGAATGGCATGATCGGGCCTGTGCTCCAGGAGATTACACTGACAGCAGAGTGGAGAGCAAAGGGACTGGAAGTCAACAGCCCTGGCAGGAGATGGGGAGGGCTTGAGCTTGGGGGGGGGGTGGCCAGATAGTGGAAAAAATGGGAAGGAAGCGAGATTCTGCAGTGACCTGATGGGATGTGGCAAATAACTGGAGTTCAGGCAGTGGGAAGAGTCAGGGATGAGACGACAGACCTGGATGGCCAAAGGATCAATACATGGGGAGAAGCAGATGGTTGGAGGGCAAGGTGGGTGGACAATCTCCACATGAGGATGGGATATCTACAAGGCGTGCAGACGTCTAGTAGCCAGTGAGAAGGTGAAAGGAGATGATGATATAGATTAAAGCTGGATATCCATCTCTGGGGGTCATCTGCCAGGGATGTTAAGGAAATGCTTTCAATTGTGCATATCAATTATCTCATCAATCAGTCGTATGAATTTATAATTCCCTACTATGTGCCAAGCATTTTCTTTTGATCCCTTCTCCATCTCAAGTATAAAGATTTATCGCTTTATTTAATGCTTTATTGATGATGAGAACCAAAAACGGTGAGTCATTTGAATCACCATACTTAGGATTTTGACTTTTACTGCCCTCTAGTGCTGGTCCAAAAGAAAGCCAATTCCTTGCCAAGAAATCTAACAAACAAGTACCAAATAAGCAGTTTTACTTAATCTGCTGGGCATAAGGAACTGATTACCTAAAACCACATGATTTAATGCAGTAGGCTTTTCTACTGTGAACGCTTGGTGGCTTTTGGGTTTGTTTAGTGTTCATATTTATTTGTAAATATGGAATTGGAGAGGCTCTGGGGAAAATAGTGCATGTTGATGGACTTTGGGTGGATTTGTGAAGAGATCACGAAAGCATTTTGGACTTGTACATAAAATGTTACAAAAATGTACATGTCCTGTGCAAGAATGTTTATGGCAGCCCTTTTTGTAGTGGCTAGAAACTGGAAGCTGAAAGTGTGCCCATCAATTGGAGAATGGCTGAACAAATTACGGTATATGGATGTTATGGAATATTATTGTTCTGTAAGAAACGACCAGCAGGATGATTTCAGAGAAGCCTGGAGGGACTTTCATGGACTGATGATGAATGAAATAAGCAGAACCAGGAGATCATTATTCACGGCAACAATACTATATGATGATCAATTCTGACGGACATGGCTCTCTTCAACGAGGTGATTCAAACCAGTTCCAATTGTTCAGTGAAGAAAGCCATATACACCCAGAGAGAGGGATATTTAATGTGGACCACAACATAACATTTTCATGCTCTCTATTGATGTTTGCTTGCATTGTGTTTCCTTTCTCCCTTTTTCTTTTTTTTTCTTGTAGATAGGATTTTTCTTGCACTTGTCAAGTATTTTAACATTATTAACATGTAGTGGACTTCCTGCCATCTAGGGGAGGGGAGGGGACTGGGGGTAAAATTTGTAACGGAAAGCTTTGTAAAGATCAATGTTGAGGAACTACCCATACATATGTTATGCAAATAAAAAGCTTTAATAAAAAAATGCAAAAGAAAAAAAAGAAAAAAGAAAAAATATATACATGTCCTTTGATCCGAATAGATCCAAGAAAGAGGAAAAGGTATGATGCTATGGAGAAAAATATTTGTAGCCCCTTTTTGTGGTGGCCCCAAACTGAAAACTAAAAAGATACCCAATAACTGGGAAGTGGATGAATAAGCTGTGGTATATGAATATTATGGAATACCAATTATGCTCTTGTTGTTCAGTTGTATCTGACTCTTTGTGAACCTTTTTGGGGTTTTCTTGGCAGAAATTCTAGAGTGTTTTTCCATTTCCTTTTCCAGCTCATTTTACAATTGAGGAAACTGAGGCAAACTGGCTTAATTTCCTTGCCTAGGGAAACACAGCAAATAAGTGTCTGAGGTCAGGAAGAGGCTTATTTCTGACTCCAGGCCCAGCACTCTGTATAGCTATTGCATCACTTAGCTACCCCCAGTTATGCTCGGAGAAATGAGAAAAAAGATGATTTTAAAAAGACATGGAAAAACATCTATGAACTTGTATAGAGTGAAGTAAATACAAATGAAAGAACACTTTATACTTACTATAACATCAATATTACATAAATGAACCATCTTAAACTTTTAAAAACTGATATAGATGGAATTGAGTGGTCAGAGCAATTCATATAACATTTTTAAAAATAGTATTTTTTTTTAAAAATCAAAGATATAAGAATCATGACCAATACGATAACCATTCAAAATTCCAGAGGATCAATGATGAAACATGCTGTCCATGACAGAGAAGTGATGGATGGATTTTAGAAGCCAAATGAGGTTTATATATTTTTGTATACAGTCAATGAGGGAATTTGTTATGCCTGACTATGCATTTTTTTAAAATAAAAAAAATAGTTTTTCTTTTCCTTTTCTTACAATGAGGTAGGAAGTAAGGGAAGAAAACAGATGCCTTTTCTGAAGGAAAAAAAAAACTTTTGCTATTATCTCCATTTTATAGATGAGGAATCTGCAGCTGACAGGTTTAGTGACTTGCCCAGGGACATATAGCTAGTGACTGGGGCCACATTTGAAGCCCAGTCTCCTGACTTTTCAAGGTTAATATTCAATCCATGATGCTGCAAGTGATTCTCAAGACTAACTAAGCTATTTTTGTCCGGAGTAAAGAAGTGAATTGGAAGGAAAGTGAGTGAAAATGAAAGGAATGGGGGACATACTTTTTAGAAAGTCATAAGGGCCAGTATTTGATGAAAACTTGATCTGAAAAAAACTGGAAGGCTCAATGGAAAGTTCTGAAAGTGGTAGATTAGGAAGAATAGAGGATATGGAGATTGACAGTGATGGGAGGAAAGATCTGAAATCCGTACTGAGAAAATGGTTATTTTGGCAACCACATCTTCAATTTTGTGGAGAAAAGGGAAAACAGCAAGCATTTGATTATTCAGTTGGGTTTGATTTTTCCACTTCATGGACCATAGGTCCTTCTACCCTTCATTATCTCCTGAAGTCTGTCCAAGCCCATGTTCATCACTTCCATGATGCTATCTATTTCATCCTCTGCTATTTTTTGCCTTCGATCTTTTCCAGCATCAGGCTCTTTTCCAATGAGTCTCATCTTCTCATTATGTAGCCAAAGTATTTCAGCTTTAGCATTTGTCCTTCCAATGAACAGTCTGAATTAATTTAAGTATTAACTGATCATGGCTACAATAATTTTTTTTTGTTTTGTTTTTTGTTTTTCATTTTTCTAATTTTTTTTATCTTTTTTTTTTATTGAAGCTTTTTATTTGTATAACATATGTATGGGTAGTTCCCCAACGTTGATCTTTACAAAGCTTTCCATTACAAATTTTACACCCAGTCCCCTCCCCTCCCCTAGATGGCAGGAAGTCCACTACATGCTAATAATGTTGAAATGCTTGAGAAGTTATGCAAGAAAAATCCTATCTACAAGAAAAAAAAAAGAATCAGAGAAAGGCAACACAATGCAAACAAATGTCAGTAGAGATCATGAAAATGTTACGTTGTGGTCATGGCCACAATAATTAAGAATTCTCCAAACAAGACTGAAAATTGAAACTATGAATAAAAGGAGCTCAAAGGGAAACACTAGTGATATTATCACCCAAAGCAATGGAGACATGGAGAAAGATGACATGAGAGGGAGAATCTGAATACTACAATGAGAAAAATTGGTCACTTTGAAGATACTCTCCATTCCTCTGAGATATCAAATGTGCTGAAGTCAAATGCAGTTCACACTGATTCATTTGTTTTTAATACACTTACCACTCCTACTTCAAGGAAGTGATTACTGGATTCTAACTTCTTGGATTATAAATAAACAAATTAGCAGAGCCAACATTTTAGAAATATCTTCTGATTTTTTACATTAAAATTATTATTCAAAAATTCAATAAACATTGAAATGACAGGACAGTTTTATTATAAGAATCATCTGTATTTTATTTCTATTTTTACAGAGTAATGATTAAAGCCTGATTTGTCTGTGTACAATAGGGATAATTGATCTGTCAAAGAACAGTGTGGTGTCAGAACGGTCATCTGAAAAATAGTCACGTGTCTTTTCCACAGTAACTAGAAAATACTCTGTTTGATCAGCAAATTCGATAAAACCTGAGAATGTTACATACATTAACATAATAGGTGCCACCTTAAAATTAAATCTTGCTTGGGAAATGGTCTTTTTAAAAAAGTAAATGGAGGTACAAATTGTCCAAGTAATAAACAAAAGAGCATTCTATTTAATAACAAGTTAAACAAATGTATCAAATGATTACAATTTGGTAACTTTCAGAAAAGCTGCTAATCAGGCTCAATGACGCACTGCTCAACAATTTCCCGTAAGTTGGGGTTCTCCATTGCAGCTGCTACTCTCTCCTTGTCATTGATTTGTTTATTTACTACAAAACAAAACAAAAAACAAAGAATAAACTTAACAGATAATATCCTCAACAAGTTGAAGGCAATCAACATTGTTTATATAAAGGGAATAAGAATACTTAATTATCTGGGCATTTATAATTTAAACCTTGACTTCAGTTTTTACCACATTATGCAATTACTATAGAAAGCCTTCTTAGTGTGGTATTATAGGTGGAATTACTCTTATTCTTTTTTTTTATTTTAGACAACCAATTCACAGCCATTTATTAAGTACCTATTATGTGCCAGATACTAGACAAGATCTGCCATTCCAGCAGATACATGATTTCATTGGTTCAGGAGTTTAATAGTTTCCCTATCATTGATTGGATTTCATGAATTTGTGGTAAAAGTGAATCTTTTAAAATACAAAGCATAAGTAAGGGCAGCTAGTTGGTGTAGTGGAGAGCACCAGCTCTGAAGTCAGCACAACCTAAGTTCAAATCTGATCTCAAACACTTAACACTTGCTAGATGAGTGACCCTGGGCAAGTCACTTAACCCCAATTGCCTTAGCAAAAATAAACAAAAAAACAAAGTATAACCCCATCCAGCTAAATGAATATCATACACACTATAGCCCCAAAGGCAGACTAAGTGAGATGAACAATGGACAGATCTGGATTCAAATACTGACTCCATCACATCATGGCTATGGAGACCATTGAAAAAATCACTTAACCTTTTAAAGTCTAGTCCTTTCCTTTTTGCAAAATGGAGAGAGGACTGGCTCTATTTATCTCATAAGGCCATTGTAAAGAAATTGATTTGCAAACCTTAAAACTATATTAAAACTGATGGTTATTCTTGCTATCCCAAATGTGGTATTTTTTAAAAAGGCACATTCCATTGTATTTTGGGCCTGAGTCACATGGATTTACTTCACTACTGTACTATTTGCTATAAAATTAAATTAAAACAAAACAAAACAAAAAAAAAAAAAAACCCAGCCTGAATGGACTAAGGAAAACCTGAATTCTAACAAGGCCCCTTAGTTTCTCTAATAAAGGGAAAGGAACCACTTCATACTGGCATTTACCTATGTTATTATTGAATTTTTAGGTTTCATACCAATCATCTTTTTTTTTTTTTTTGGAGGCAACTGGAGTTAAGTAACTTGCCCAGGGTCACACAACTAGGAAGCATGAAGTGTCTGAGGCTGAATTGGAACTCAAGTCCTCCTGAATTCGGGGCCAGTGTTCTATTCACTGCACCATCTAGCTGCCCCACTAAGTTTCATATCAATGCTGTGAGAAAATTGAAATTCAGAGATACTCAGTGATTTTCCCAGGGTCACAATGCATGGTAGACCTCCCACTCATTAACCCCAGGCCCTTCAATTCAGCTCTCTCTCCATTCATGTCACATAGCTCCTATTTGCCACACAACTACCCAAAATTCAATTCAATCTGAGACCAGACTTAGTCGTTCTTAAGTAATCATGGGTAAAATCCCAACTCCTCGAGGTTCTCTACCAGTGAAAGAGTAACTACTATATGCCTCTTTATTTCATGCACATGTAATATACCAGTAAATATTTCTAGTTAATTGTATAATTCAAAAGACTAAAATGTCCATTATCATAATGTTTCACTTGTTCACTTACTATCTTCTTCTGTGGAATGGGTTCCTTCAGATATGTAGATTTCCAACTAGAAATTTAAAAAAACCAACACAAATATTAAAACATTTAGAGACAATATAGTAAGGTAGGGCAAGTGATGGACTAAGAATCTGGGTTTTTTTTTTTTTTTTTTTTTGCCAAGGCAACTGGGGTTAAGTGACTTGCCCAGGGTCACACAACTAGGAAGTGTTAAGTGTTTGAGATTAGATTTGAACTCAGGTCCTTCTGACTTCAGGGCTGGAGCTCTACCTACTTTGCCACCTAGCTGCCCCGATTTGGGTTCTATTTATAGTAATAAAGAATCATGTAATATTGGATTGTTTGTTGTCGGGGGAGGGGAAGGCAGGGGTGAATATTGAAAACTATCTTTGCATATATTTTGAAAATCAAAAGCTATTATTTTCAAAAAGAATTATGTAGTTTTAGGTTAAACTCAAATTCTTAGCACTCCAATTCTTTTCTGGAAATTATTTTTTTAAAAAGCCAGATTTCACACAATAATCAAGAATGATTCATTAAAATAATATAAATTTGAGGGCAGCTAGGTGGCGCAGTGGATAGAGCACCAGCCCTGAAGTCAGGAGGACCTGAGTTCAAATCTAGTCTCAGACACTTAATATTCCCTAGCTGTGTGACCCTGAGCAAGTCACTTAACCCCAATTGCCTCAGCAAAAAAAATAAATAAATAAATAAAATAATATAAATTCTTTGGCAAATAACAAGACAAACTGAACATGATAAACAAAAGCAATTTCTAACATGTAGAAAACCTGAGAATCAATTATTTACTTCTTGGTAAAGACTGAAAGTGACTACATACATACATACATACATGCTTTTTGCCTGAGATAGAACTACATCACCAAAGAATATTAGTGTTGGAGAGGACCCATAGGGAATGAATCTCTAGCTCAAACTTCTCCTTTTATAAGGGCTACAAGCATCTAAATACCTTTACTGATATAACATTTGCCTTATCTCATCTGTGAGCATGGTGCACCAGATGCATAATCATTGCACTAAATGACTGATAAAAGTTCAAACTCCACCAGCTCACAAGTCACTCACATGACTGCACAACACGAGCTCTCTCTCCACAGTTATGGAGAAGTAAACAAGGCCTGACAACCTGGATGCCATTTAGAATGGTTGGTCAAAAAAGTTCTTCCTTACCTTATGTTTGAAAGGTAAACATCTCTGAAGTTTTACTCGTAAGCAAAGCCCTGCAAAAAAAGAGAAAGGCTCCAGTAAATTATACTGATAATCTTTTAACAAAGCAACTAGTGGTGACTCTGTGACAGCAAGTATTGTTACATGTCCCACTATCCTTATGTGACGGGGGTTGTCCCTTGAAGAACTAAAAGGAAGCATGCTGTGTGGGAACCACTGGTACTGACTAATCCCAAACTGCTTGATAAATTGAGTACATAAAAGTTAGAGACAAACAAGTACAGTTTCTATGTGCTACAGAAAATAACAAGAAATCTGTGAAAGCTGGTATTCCCTGGCTACAGAGGACGAATCCAGAATTAATGCCTTCTCTGCTGGATGTTCTTAGGGCAAATGTTCAAAATTAAAATTCAACATTTAACTAATAAAACTAATAAAATTTTCTAAATCATATAAGGTCACTCAAACAACTTTTATAAACTAAACTACTCAAATCATGAACAGAGATTTTCACATTACAGAAATTTAAAGTAGATGACATGTATACAGAAACATGTATACACATTGTGGGTGAAAAGGTCTTACATATTAGGTATCTGAATAGCACAGCTGATAGACCCAGGAAAAGCCGAGTTCAAATCTGCCTTCAGATACTTACTAGCAGTGTGACCCTAAGCAAGTCACTTAAGCTTTGTCAATTTCAGTTTCATCATTTGTAAAATAGAGTAATCATAGCCACTAATACCTAGGATTGCAGAGAAGATCAAATGAGATAAAGCACCTTATAAACTTTAAGATGTTACATAAATGTGAGCTTATTATACTAGCAAAGATAACTTGTAAATGAGAAGTGATGTCAAGGGACAAGGACTAGAAAAGGAAGTGAATGAGGGATTTGTGAGAATGAGAGTGTAAATCAGAGGTGGGCAGTGCAAAGCATTTATGAAATATTAAAGGAGACAGAAAAAATGCCTCCAAGGCACTAAGATCCTTTATGGAGATTTTTTTTTAATTTGTAAATAAGAATTGCACAAGATGAGAAGATACAAAAGAGTGGTAACCAAGACCATTAACCAGAGTTAATCTGATCATGGATCCAACAAAGGATCAACAAAAATATAACACCAGTTTCCCTTTCCCAGTCTTGTTTCTCATACATTCTTGCACTTAACAGATGGTAGTGTTGGGATATTGTTAACCTGCTAAGAAAATTTTCAGGATTCAAACAAGCAATAAATAACCATGATAAATCCACACTGTCCTAATTCTAGATCTGCTACTTTATAGCATCATGAAATCAATGTATATATGGTTTAATTACCATTAGCTATGCTACCAGAATCATTTAAAAATAAATGGGGAAATAAGAAAGATGAAAACAGAGACCAACTCAGAAGGAAAAAATTACTTTAAGAAGGATATACATGATTAGTCTTAAAGAATGTCTATACAAGCTATTCCTTCTCCTATGTGTCCTTTCCCAAATTAGTTATCCTCAGATGACATATTTTGAACATAAGTAGCACCTGATTTCAACTGTAGTATTTTTTTGTACAGAACAGAATCCAAATGAATCTGTCCCTATCTTTGGTAGTTTCAAATTAATCCTGCTCTGGTGAAGTCTCCTCTGACAGCTCCCTCTCTAGAACTACTTAATATCTACTTCCAAGTCCAAAGAGCCAATCTAGAACATTAGCCATTTAAAGACTATATTCACAGCAACAAATTTCACCAGTAACCACATTACCTCACACTAAGACCCCTAAAGTACATTCAAGGACTTTACAAAAATAGTCAGGGTTTAAAGGCACATTGAAAGTGCCAACAAAAGTAATTGCACTGCTCTTTGTCCAATTAGTGTAAGAAGCCAAAATGGTTGGTGTATATGGGACTTTATCCAAGCTGTGGTTTGGTGGCCTGGAGAAAGGTTTCTGATGGTTTTCACTATTCCCTTTCTCCCTTCCCCTTCCTCAGGCTCACTTCTTGCAGAATTCTGATATAAATGATGATGAGAAGGAAGAGTGACAAGACACTCAAGAAACTAGAACTGTAGGGGGAATAAGAATAAAATATTAATTTGGAAAATGCTTGTATAGACTATGAGGTCATACCAAAATTGGACCCAAAAGCACCTGTGGTCCCCTCAACTATCTCACAACCTACAATGTAGCCTGCAGGACTACACCAGTGGAGATCACTCACCTGGGTCAATTTCTATTTGACACAACATATGTGATAACCTAGCCAACCATACAATTGAGACTGGCCCCTTCTAATGTCCTGATGCACTCATACATCTGGGTAAATCAGGGAGGCTCTTGGTAACACCCTGACAGAGAAGAATATGCCCTAGGCAACAGTTTTTCCAAATGGAAGACTGACTCTTCTCTGGACACTACTCACAACCTAACATTTAGAGTTGAGATCATCTAGTTTAACTTCATCTTATAGAAGGGAAAACTAAGACCCAGAAAGGCTAAGTGACTTAATAACAGAGAAACACTTAGAATTTGAAGGGATCTTTGAGATCCTTCCAAGTGTACATAGAAAAGTGCAGCCCAGAAGGGGAAGCGAGGTGCCCAAAGGCACATGACTGCTACTAAGCTGCAGCGAGGGCACAGAAGTGACGCCTTTGGTCTCTGACCCAGCACTCCCTCTCCTGGGGTTCAGAACTTATTTATTACTGCTCCCTCCCCTGGGAGCCCTGGTGCCCCCCTCCATACCAGAGACTTCCCACCACCCCACCAATCTGTGTTCACTTCTACACTGTGTAGTTTTTTCATCACATTGCTTCACTTTCTTATTTAAGCACTTACATAACTAACACCAGAGACTCTGTTAGATAACAAGGGAAATACTGGTGAGAGCAGCTAGCTAATGCAGAGCTCAAAATTTCTTTCTTCTTTCTGTTTCACATTCTAAACATGAAACTAGAGGTGATAGACTCAAGTTGCAGAAAGACAAACACTTCTGAACCCAGTCCATGTGAGAATTTGTTTTGTTTAACTTCATGTTTTTTTGTTTTTTACAATGGTTTTGTCTTTCTTTTTCTCAAACTCAGGAAAGAGGGTGGGATAGGGCAGTGAGAAGAGAAAGGAGAGCTAGAGATAGGATTGTCAAAATCAGAAAGAAAAAGGGGAAAAAAAACATGTTTTTTAATGCTTTAGAAGAGAACAGAAGGAAAGCCCAGAGAAACCACAGACAAGCAAGATAGTATTTTAAATAATACATAAGATTTACTATGTAATTTTTTTAAAAAGGAAGTTGTACACAATAGAGATGAGCAATTTCATGAAGTTAGGAGAGCATCTTAAAAGGGTGAGAAAGAAAAATGCAAAAGCCTAGAAGCATCCCCTAGCCATGATAAGAAAAAAGCTCTGAGCATTTCTGGGAAAGAGGAAAAGAAAGCAAGAGAAATATAAACAAAGACATAAGTAAAAAAAAAACAAACATATTTTTTGTTATGGAGGAATTTCCTTAGAAAGAAACAAGTCATGGAAGGGACTAGTTCTTCCTTTCTCCTGCAAGCTATGCCTCTTTTAATGGCACCCAAGAATGAATTAGTTTTTGTTTTGAAAGGAAGCAAGTTTAGTCTTGCTATCTTTAGTCTGATTATCACCTCTATTTTTCAATATATGCTATCTCCGTTCTTAGAATAAAGATGACCAAAAAAAAAAAAAAAAAAAGGAAGAAAAAACAAAATTTTATTGTGGTAAGCAGAATTTACTCTGCATCGCTCCATAGACGTCTTCTGGTGATTCTCTATAGTTTCCCTAGTCATCATTTCTTGGAGAACAGTAATATCCCATTCCATTCACATCCTGAAGTCAATGATCATCATTATCCTTTTTGGCTGCCACATTATACGATAATGGCTCAGCCTGAGCTTAAAATCCACTAACTTCCCGATGCTCAGATCCTGGACAGAAAAACTGCCATTAAAACATCTCTGCCTGGACTCCAAGCTTAAGGCTTCACATTTCTCTCCATGAAGTTTCATAGGAGGGGCAGCTAGATGGTACAGTGGATACCTGCCCTGGAGTCAGGAGGACCCGAGTTCAAAACCACCTCGGACACTTAACACTTCCTAGCTGTGTGACCCTGGGCAAACCACCCAATCCCAACTGCCTTGCATAACTAGACAAAAAAACTGCCTTGGGATTAGTTTCAGTTCAGATTTCAGACTAGATTTTCTAGTCCATCAAGATTTTTTAAGATACTGTCATTCAGCTGGTTGGCCATGCCTCCCAGCTTCCTATTCTCTGCACAGCATCTGATATACCTTTAGCCAAGCCATCAACTAAAAATGTTAAACTGCAGGGGTCCAAGACTCCTGTCAGACTGACACTGAAGCATCTAGAACCATTCTGAATTTGGCCATTCATCCATTCTCTATTTATCTGATTGTACAATTACCTCCATATCTCTTCAACTTTTCCACAAAAATAACATAAGATGTATTATAAGAAGCTTTATAAATAATTTCTCCAGCATTACACTCACCTACAAGCTCAGTAAGTCTATCAAAAAAAGAAATAAGATCAGTTTTTCATGATTTATTCTTGATGAAGTCTTCATAATCATAGTTTCTTTATCTTGATATTCACATCCCTTTAATGATTCATGTTAGAATTTTCCTAGGAATTGAAGTCCAGTTCACTGGCTTTTATCCTATAAATTCTGTTGTCTTTTCTTTTTTTTCTTTTGAAAATCAAATTATTAAATGTTATTTACCTTCTGAGAGAGAGCTAATGAATTCAGAATGCAGATTTTTTTTTAACTTTCTTTTTTCTTGGAGTTTGTGTGTTCCTTTGCAAAAAAAAAAAAGCTAATATGGAAATGTTACATATCACTTCATATGTAAAATTGCTATCATATTGCTTGCCTTCCTCAAGGGATAAGGAGAGAGAATGTAGAACTAAACATTTTAAAATTAATATTAAAACTTTTACATGTAATTGGAAAATATTTAACAAAATAAACATATATTTTAAAAAAGAAACTCAAACTATTTGCTCTTCCCCAATCTTGTGATATCTTTCCCATTTTTCATAACCTTCTAAAAATCAGTCAATGATTCAGCTATTATACCTAGTGGTTC
>JAJPUD010001917.1:168279-258533 GCA_023553655.1 Myrmecobius fasciatus
GAACCACTAGGTATAATAGCTGAATCATTGACTGATTTTTAGAAGGTGATGAAAAATGGGAAAGATATCACAAGATTGAGGAAGAGCAAATAGTTTGAGTTTCTTTTTTAAATACTATTACAAAGATGATTACTAAATTGAAATACCCTTAGCACAAGATAAAGGAGAAGCCTAATTGTCCTTTTAAGATACAGGCTTTTGATTCAAAGTAAAGTTGGTGATTAAAAGGAGCCTAAAACTGCATTTATTAAGTTGGGAACAGGTATAAAAGAAAATAACTAGGAATAACCACTAAATAGACAATGGAGAAAAACTCCAAATTGAGTATTAGATTGTGATTGCTTCAAAACTTTTGTTTGTCCTGCCATCTAGGGAAGGGGTGGGGAGTAGGGGGGAAAAATTTGTAACAGAAAGCTTTGTAAGGGTTAATGTTTAGGAATTACCCATACATATGTTTTGCAAATAACAACTATTAAAAAAAAAACCCTTTTGTTTGGAAAACATGCACTATGATATTTATTTACATTTAACTGTATTAAGACATTTATTTTTAATACAAAGTACAGAAATCCATGGCAGCTCAAGCAAACAGCCATCACCTGAATTTTGGGAAAAGTATATTACAGTTACTCAGGAGCTAGTTAGCAGGATACCTAAAGTATATGGGCAGTTATCTGAAAAATAAATTAACTCCTGGAAGCTAAATCTGCAAAACTAAAATTATAAATGACAAATCTGACATAATGAACAACAGAAAAGCTATTTGAACATCAGTGAACAAACAGCTCAGAAGAGATGTTCTATTATCTTTTTGCTGAGGCAACTGACCTCCCCAGGGTCACACAGCTAGGGAATATTAAGTGTCTGAGATCAGATTTGAACTCAGGTCCTCCTGACTTCAGGGCTGGGAGATGTTCTATTATCATAAAATTTGTTACACAATCTCATTAATAACTAATCTTAAATAAGGAAATATAGTCTTGAAAGGAGAAAAAATCCCACAAAACACAATCTGCCTACTCATTTCTGTCCACAACTACTCTATGAAATGTAACTTTTGACTGATAAGAGTTTACATGTAAATCATAGTGAGAGATGACAAGAAGGGACAGTGGTAGCAACAGTAGTAGGCTCTAAAAGAGAAAGACACTTTTGTCTTCACTCCAACATTCAGAAGGGTAGATGACTCTTCTCCATTTATAGGTCACTGGGTCTCCTGAGCCTGGGAGGGCAGGAGGGGATATTGGCAAAGCTGTACTGCTGCTTTAATGGACTGAGGACTGTAAGCTTACCAATAAGGGTGGCCAGGGAGCAATGAGGTACTGTGGGGGTGAACCTGATAATAACCAGATAATCTTCTTCATGTATCTCCTTAACTTCCACACAACTTTCTGTTACCACTTCCAGTTCTTCTAAAGTATTGGGCTTCTCTGGGTCCCGGATGGTTCGAATTAGATCTGAAAAATGTACCAAAGAAAGCGTATCACATACTGGCAAAAATGTTCTAAATCAAGTAATAGCTTTTTAGTTCCCGTACTGGCTTCTTCAATGCTCTCTTAAGCAACAAATGTAATAACTAACCAGGTTTCTGGCATGTACTTTTACTGCTAATTACTTTTTAGAAGCATTTTTTTTAGGGGGGGGGGGCCCGCTAACTCTTTAAAAGTCACATTGTTTTCTTGGGCTGTTAAATTATGTCAAGTTTTTTGGAGCTTAAATTTCAAAAGGTCTTTCATCTTTAGGCTGAAAATGAAAGATACACAGGTAAGAGGAAGTATGGTTATTGCAGAGTTGTCTCAGCAGTTTGCCATTTCTTTCTCCAGCTCATTTTACAGAAGAGGCCAACAGTTAAGTGACTTGCCCAGTGATATGAGGCTGGATTTGAATTCATGAAGGTGAGTCTTCCTGACTCCAGACCCAGAATATGCAATGCTAAGGATGACCAGATAATTCAAATTTAAAAGAAATATCACTTGTATCTGATGAAAAATTAAGATTTGCTACTCAGGTGTAGAATCCATGGGATCACAGATTTAGAGCTGGAAAAGACCTCTCAAAAATCATCTAGTTCAGGATGTTCATTTTATAAATGAAGATAATAAAGCTCAGAGAAAAATAGCTTGTCTATAGTCACATAAATAAAAAGTAGCAGGGCTGGAATTCAAAAACAGGACCTCTGACCCCCAATCCAGTGTTCTACTGAACCATGATTTTTATTACACATAACACTGTTGCCAGCTACTTAATCAAGGAATGAAGTTCTCTGTAATAAACAAGTGTGTCAAGGAATTCTGCCTTGTGAGCTCTCTTCTTTGTAAAGATGACCAAGGATTTTGGTCCAGGATCTGTAATAAGTAAAGACAATTTTACCTTCTAGGAAAACTGTTAATATGGTGTGCTTTCTTTTCCTGCCAATGCCAATAAAACAACTAATTAAAAAAATACAGAGCACCTACTCTAGGTCAGTTATCCTATTAGGTTCTACAGATACAAGTACCTACAATGAAATAATCTCTACTTGCAAGAAGCTTAATAGAGGAGACAATAAATACATATAGAAATATAAAATGAAAAAATATAAACACAAACTAAGTAGTTAAGGGCAAGGTAGTATGAGAGGGAAAGCACCAACAGTTAGGGGTGGATTAGGAAAGGTTTTGTGCAGAAGGTGATGCTTGAGGTGCTTCTAAAAAGGAGAGAGGGACTCCATGAGCCAGAGGTAAGGAGGGAGTACACTGTGGAAATTGGCCAATGCAAAGGCATGGGAGATGGAGTGTTATGTATGAGGAAGATTGGGAAGGCCATTGTGGACAGATTACAGAGCATGGGAGAGAGACTAATGTCTGCTGAAGCTATAAAGATGGGTTTGGGCCAACTTGTGTAGGGTTTTAGAAGATAAAGGAATCTATATTTTTACCTTAGTGGCAACAGGTAAAAAGCGTTAACAATTTTTTTTCAAAGAAGAAATTCAAAGAATTTCAAAGAATGCAAAGAATTTGGCAGAGAAAGGGAAGACTGTAAAACAGCTTGAGGGGATGGTAGAATTTCTTTCTTTCTTTCTTTTTTTTAAATTAAAGCTTTTTATTTGCATAACATATGTATGGGTAGTTCCTCAACACTGATCTTTACAAGGCTTTCCGTTACAAATTTTCCCCCCAGTTCCCTCCCCTCCCCTAGATGGCAGGAAGTCCACTACATGTTAATTATATTAAAATACTTGACAAGTCGAATATATGTATACATATTTCCATACTTATCTTGCTGTGCAAGAACAATCATATCTACATGAACAAAAATATCAGAGAAAGGAAACACAATGCAAGCAAACATTGATAGAGATCATGGAAATGATATGTTGTGGTCCACATTTCATATCCCTCTCTCTGGATTTATATGGCTTTTTTCGCTGAACACTTGGAACTGGTTTGAGACATTTCATTGTTGCAGAGAGCCTTGTCCATCAGAATTGATCATCATATAGTATTGTTGTTGCCGTGTATAATGATCTCCTGGTTCTGCTCGTTTCACTCAGCATCAGTTCATGCAAGTCTCTCCAGGCCTCTCTGAAATCAGCCTGCTGGTCGTTTCTTACACAACAATAATATTCCATAACATTCATATACCATAATTTATTCAGCCACTCTCCAATTGATGGGCATCCATTCAGTTTCCAGTTTCTTGCCACTACAAAAAGGGCTGCCACACACATTCTTGCACATGTGGGTCCCTTTCCCTCCTCTAAGATCTCTTTGGGATATAGGCCCAGTAGAAACACTGCTGGGTCAAAGGGTATGCACAGTTTGATAACTTTTTGAGCATAGTTCCAAATTGCTCTCCAGAATGGTTGGATCTGTTCACAGTTCCACCAACAATGTATTAGTGTCCCAGCTTTCCCACATCCCCTCCAACATTCATCATTATCTTTTCCTGTCATTTTAGCCAATCTGACAGGTGTATAGTTGTACCTCAGAGTTGTCTTAATTTGCATTTCCCTGATCAGTAGTGATTTGGAACATATGACTTTTCATATGACTAGAAATGGTTTTAATTTCATCATCTGAAAATTGTCTGTTCCTATCCCTTGACCATTTATCTATTGAAGAGTGGCTTGAATTCTTATAAATATGAGACAATTCTATATATTAGAAATGAGGCCTTTATCAGAACCATTAAATGTAAAGATGATTTCCCAATTTGATGCTTCCCTCCTAATCTTGACTGCATTGGTTTTGTTTGTACAAAAACTTAACTTAATATAGTCAAAGTTATCTATCTGGTGTTCAATTAAGAGTTCCAGATCTTCTTTGGACATAAATTTATTCCATCTCCACAGGTTTGAGAGGTAAACTATCCTACATTCCTCTAATTTACTTATATCACTCTTTATATCCAGATCATTAACCCATTTAGATCTTATCTTGGTATGTGGTGTTAGGTGTGGGTCAAGCCCTAATTTCTTCCACACTAGTTTCCAATTTTCCCAGCAGTTTTTGCCGAATAGTGAATACTTAGGGGATGGTAGAATTTCATAAAGGTTTTTTAAGGATATGGGAGGTTTGGTTTATGCTTGAAAGCAGTAAGGAAAGAACCAGGAGAAAAGGGAGAGATTAAAGATTTGAAAGACTGAGGATTGTTGAAGATGGCTTCAAATGTTCTGCACAAATGCACCAAGTTTATGGTCTACAAAGGTGAACTATAGTTCCTAAGGCAAGGAAACAAATTTTACCTTACTGAGACCTGACAGAATATGGCTAAGGAGCAATCTATCTTACTCAAAAAACAAAACACATAAAAAGCTGGAGGGGAAGAAGTGTACAGGAATAAGTATGCTCATGTGAGACAATTAAGAAATATAGTAGAAAGGCTTCAAGTTAAGATCAGAGGAGGAAGAAGGAAAGCATTACCAACATGAAAAATATATCACCAGAACCCAGAGATGAAGGAGAGAAGGAATTCAGGAAATAGCTCTCAAGTCAGATACAGATAGGTGACATATTTATTCAGGGGCTTCATTTATTCAGACATTTGCTGGAGCTCATTCTCTGTCAAAAGTGAAAGAGGGGCAGGGATATGATTCAGGAAGCTCCATAAGGAGTTTTGGTTTTTTGTTTTTTTTTTTACTCATCAATGTGAATCAGCTCTTATTCCATAACTTAAAAGTCTTAGAGAACTTAACATTCTTTACTTGTTTTAATGATTTCATTCTTCAGAAAAAAGGGGAACCCATTCTGAGAAATAAGGAGAAACTAGTGACTGAAGTATAGATAGTAGGAACCTTGAGGGAAAATTACCACCTATGATAGAATTCACTATCAATGAGAAGAACTGTTGTTCAGTCATGTCAACGCCTCATGACTCAATCTGGAGTTTTCTTGGCAAAGATACTTGAATGGTTTGTCATTTACTTCTCCAACTCATTTTGCAGATGAAGAAACTGAGGCAAACAGGGTTAAGTGGTCTGCCCAGAGTCACACAGCTATGTATCTGAAGCCAGATCTGAATTCAGGAAGACTGACTCTAGGCCCAGCACTGCGTATACTATGCAATCTAGCTGCCCAGAGGGGAAGAAAGTCAGTATACTGCCTGACAAATATATTACCTTTGGCAAAGAAGATTTCAAGGCCTTAAAGGAAAAGACAGCTAAAATTACCAGTGTAAAATTCTGCAGAAATCAATCCTTCAGAGCTAGTAACCCTCAAGAATGAAATTCTGAAGATGCAAACAGAAATAACTAGAGAAAAAAAAGTTGAGATGTTTAACGAGACCAATGTACAAGGAACCCAGCAACTAACTTGGGTCTTAAAAAATTAAGCACAGAACAAGAAGAGCAAGGAGAGGTTTATGGAGGATAAGGACAACAGTGTGCCACAAACAGTGCCAGAACAGTGTCAGGAGGACTATAATTCAGACTGAGCGTAAGTGGTGGAGGAATGGTTGGCGACCAAAATGGCCTCACTACGTTAGAGTCAAGTTACAATACATATGGCTGTGACTGACCAAACCAGTATGAGCTCAGATCAGGCACAAGCAGTCCAAGGGAACTCTTGGGGCAGGGCCTCTAAATGTGCAGGTCTCCTGTTTCTTCTGAGCTCCTCGAACACACCGCCTTCTGATGAGGGCACGACATGCTGGGCAGTCCTATGCCAGTGATCCCCATGTCTCACCATCAATTCCAAAGTTCTTAAGAGAAACTTAAATAGAGAAAAGGTGGATGCCCATCAACCATAGAAGGGCTGCTCTGATTGCTATTTTAGTACTGGTAACATAATCACATTAGTTCATAGTGTGAAACCACTCATCCAATTGTTCCTTAGGATCATTACAGGTTCTAATAAACTGAACTAACACTTTATGCTTTACATGTACAGATGTACATATAGAGAGACACGTGACTCATATCATTTAATCTAAATCTCTCCTTTTCCACATGTGGGAACAAATACTAAAGAGGTGAAAGAAACTTTAATTTAACTAGTATTTGGGAAGCACTTACAGTGTGATAAGTAATGACCTAGAGGCTGAAGATGCAAAGACAAAAAGAAAATGAAATAGCTCCTGCCTTCAAGGAGCTTGTAGTCTGCTGAAAGGAAATGATGTGCATACAGAACAACATTATCTTTTGGTAGACTATAAGCATGGAATGAAGTTTGACATGGTCGGACAGGGTCAACATGTTGGTTCATTTTCCTTAAATATAACTATTTGTTACGACAGAGAAGAGTGGGGAAGAATCAGAATCAAAAAATTTCTAAAGAGCTAAGGGTGACAAAAAAAAAAAGCCTTTGAGACAATTTTGAGGAAATGAGAAAAAAAATGAATATGGGAAAGTTCAGGGTAAACAAGGATAATACAGGATAACTGTAAACAGGATACTAATTGAAGATGGAGCTCCATAACTATCCAAGAACTGGAAAAGGGCAAATGTACTAATTTTTTAAAAAGGGAAGAGAATGAAATGTGCAAACCATAGTTCAGTAAGCATGACTTCACTTCCTGGCCAGATTCTAAAATGTATTATCAGAAGGTTAGTTTGTAAAGATTTAGAAAAGGAAACTTCAACCAACCTCATTTCCGTTTTGGACAGTCACCAGATTGGTAAATCAGAGGAATGGCAGCTTTATGGGTATAGACAGAGTATACTTAGATTTTAGCAAGCATTTAATGCTGTCTTTGTAGATAAGATCTCTAGAGAGCTGCAAGTTAGAAGATAATACAATTAAGAGCATTTAAAATGAGTTGAAAAAGTAAATCAAAAGAATAATCATTAATGGATTGCTATCAGCTGGTTCTAGGCTCCATGCTCTATCCATTGGTATCTTGCTGCCTCCAAATAAGGTGGTTTGTATGTTTTCTCTTTCGAGACTGTGAGCTCCTTCACAGTAGTGAGCACTTGGGGTTTTTTTTGCCTTTATCGTTGTATCCCCAACACTGAGTTCAGTGCTTACCCCATAGTAGGCACTTAATAAATGTTTGTAGATCTACTATCTTTCCGCTTAATTGCTCCCAAATCTAGTCTTTAATCTCACCATGCTTTCCAGGCCCTCCTCACTCCTCACCATTGTTTCGAAACATCCCTGCTTTAGCCTCAGTTTCTTCCCATTGATCCTATGATTGACCAAATCACCACATGCTGAATTTATTCTTGATCCCCTCACTAGATTCCAAATTTCACCTTATTAACACTCATCCCTGGTCTACTACCCTCCCATTCCATCCCTTTTTGCTATTCCTAATCACTTACTGTCCAATGTTGCTGGAGAACATTATACGACAATGCATCTGGGTTTACTACAATTTTGTTTTGTATGGACCTGGGATTTCATTACTGTAAGGAAGTCCCTATGTATAAACCCCATTTGCCAACACAGATTAACAGTTCACTTTAGAAAGTTGTCTGGGATACTGAGAGGTTGCAAACTAATCTCAACTGGGTCATCACTGCAGTATCATTCTTGAATGACCCCTCTACAGCAACTGTTCCAAATCTTCTTTATTACTATTCCTCCCTCCCTTGGAGCTACTGACCACTGCCTCTTCCTGTACTACAGAACTTTTCCTTCGGCTTCTGTGATACTGCTATAGCTTGGTTCACCTCTTTTTGAAAGATCCTTCTCAGGTTCCTTTGCCAAGTCTTCATCCATATCTCAATCCCTTCCTAGGGGTATTCCTCAAGATTCTATCATAACCCCCCTTTTTTTTTTTCTCTCTACAACCTTCACTCTAGTTATTTCATCAGTTCACATGGGTTCAATTATCCTCTCCATAAAGATGACTTCAAAATCTATGTATCTAGGGCAGCTAGGTGGCGCAGTGGATAGAGCACCAGCCCTGAAGTCAGGAGGACCTGAGTTCAAATCTGATCTCAGACACTTAACATTTCCTAGCTGTGTGACCCTGGGCAAGTCACTTAACCCCAATTGCCTCAGGAAAAAAAAAAATTTATGTATCTAGACCAAATCTTTCTCCCAAGTTTAGTTTTGCATCACTAACCCTCCTTCTACCAAAACGTTTTCAAAGGCATTTCAAATTCAAAATGTTCAGAAATGAACCCCATCTTTTCTCAAAAATTCCTTCACCCTTCCCCTTATTCAGGTTTAGTACCTTGGAAACATTAGATCCAATCAGTTACCAAGCTTTATTGATTTAACCTCCACAAATTCTCTTAAATTCATCTCCTTCTCTTCAAATAGTAGCTCCTCTAGCTCAGGCCCTTAGTATTTCTCCCTTGGACTATACAGATGACTCACAGTCACCATCCTTTCTCCAACTCATCTTCCCCACAGCTGCCAAACTACAATGAATAAAACAAACACTTTACCATGTAAATCCCCCATTTAAATAACTTCAGTGACTCCTTGCTGCTTCTGGGCCAAAGTCTCAGCCTGGTATTTAAGGCACTCCACAGTAAGACGCCCAACTACCTTTCCAAACTTATTCCATATCACTTTAATAAATGGTTCCAAACTGGCCTTCTCCTTGTTCTCTGTATCTGACATTCCATCTTCTGCCCCAGTGCCTCAGGTTGCTCTGTAGCTACATTCTAGCTGGAATGCTTTCCTTCCTCTCTCCTACCTTGAAGAATCTCTACTTTCCTTCCAAGATGTCATCTTCTACAGAAGGAGTTCAAAATCCTACCAGCTACAAATTCTCTCCTTCCTGAAATCTCTTTAACTTACTTTTCTGTGTATATGTGGTATCCCTTTCAGTAAAATATAATCTTCTTGAGGGCAGGACTTTGTTTTTTGTCTTTGTATTCCCAATGTCTAGCAGTGCTTTCCTTATAGCATGTGGTTACTGTTTGTTGAACTAAATATCACAAGTCAGAGGAACTTAGACTAGACAACAGAGTCTATGAGAAAACATGTAGGAATTTTAATGAGCTGCAATTCTATCCAGTCTTCTAGCAGTCTCCCAAAAAGCTAATACAATCAGGCTGCATTAACAAACCAATAACATGATAGCATTCCTCAAGTATCTAAAGGCCTGTCACTTGGAAGAGGGAAAAAGATTTGTTCATTTGGCCCCACAGGACAGGAGCAGGAGCAATAACTGGAGGACCAAATCCAAACAACAGAACTTGGAGCAAGGAGAGATAGGGAATTGAATCAGGAAAATCTTACCATTAAAAATAGGATAGATTTTTATGTTATTGGTAGTATGTATTTTCATCTCAGTTTCAATACTGTCTAGCTGTGTGACCTAGGGCAAGTCACTTTAACCTCAATATTTTCCCAGTAGGGTCCTACTTATTATTTTATGTATTGGATGCCTAATATGTGCCCAAGAGTTTTGTGCTATGGGGAATACAATGAAGAATTAGATATAGTTTCTGCTTTCATGGAACTTACCATCTAGTTTGGAAAATAAGACACATAGAAAATTAACAACTGAAGGCATGATATGTCCCAATATTAGATAAGTTAAGTTAGAGTTTAAGGAAGGAGAGAGCACTTTATGTGTTAAATTTATTTATAAAAACATTCTGAAAGTGAAAAGTGCTATTACTTTTAAGGCATTCCAAATTACAAAACAGTGGAGGTTTGACTAGATGAATCTCTGCTCTCTTGCCTCCTGACCCCTTCTAGCTTAACATTTATGATCCTATAGTCACTTTTCATTATATTTTCCCCAGATGCAAGAAAGCACCTGTCATCCTGCCCTGATTTTCTTGGCCTGGTGTTTGGGCATAAGGATAATTTGTTTAGACAACTCGGTTAAGATCATTTCTCAATGACAATCATCTAAAGCAGGAATTTAAATAAGTTCTACTCTCAAGTAAAGTCCTCTCCTGCCCTCAACTTCTAGTGGTGCTTTCCAGCATTCAAATCCTAGAACTTTACAATTCTTAGCTGAGATAAAACAATATTTTTTTCACTGAAGATAAAAGGAACCTGATGGATTCACTCCTATACTCCCAAAGGCTATAATACATAAATCTCACCTAGATCACAGATTTAGAAAGCTAGAATCTAGTCCATTCCTCTCATTCACAGATGAAGAAACGAAAATCCAAGGAAATTAAGTGACTTATTTGTCCAAGGTCATTCAAAATAAGGAACAAAACCAGAATTTGAACTCCAAATCTGGGATTCTCTCTACTGGACTACACTGCCTCCCCGCTTCAAGTGTCTTCTCTCACTTGATAAAATAAGTTTCCTAAAGCACTGGTGTTGGGCTAAGTTCACTGACTTAGAGAAGTTTAGTCCAATCACTTCATTCTGTAGGTGAAGAAATGAAAGCACAAGCAATTACTAAGTGGCAAGAGCCAGGATTTAAACCTAGCTCATCACCCAGTGACTCTTACTATCCACTGCACTCCAAACTGACTAGATCTCTCCTCTGAACAAAAAGCTTAAATGGCTATGGTTTACAGCACTGATATTCAATTTGAGCTACCTTTCTGGACCCACCCTTAAATCCCTCACCTTTCCTTCAATATGGCCTACTTTTTGCTCAGAGGATTTGGCAATATATCTCATGCAAAGACTGTTAGGGATCCCTGGAATGGAATCCTCACCGCTACCTTTTAGAAACCTTAACTTCCCTCAAGATTCATTTCAGGTGCTATCTCCCTCAAATTGTTAACTACTGAAATGAGGGAGTTACAGGTTGTATTCCCCTGAAGAATCTAGCTTGTTTGGGCAAAGACTTTTTATTATTTCTGACTTGGTATCCTTAAGTACATCTACCCATGTCATTTACACACACACCCATTCAATAAATTCCAAGGGCTCCCTATCATCAGCTAAGACCAAAAATAAAATGCTCTCCTTGGCATTCAAAGCCTGTCACCACCTGGCCTTCTCCCACCTTTTCAGCAGTTTTCCCCTCCTCACCTAATCAGAGACTGGGACTCTGACCTCCCTGCTGTCTCTCCACACACTCTCCCCAGATTTGTCACATTTTCACTGGCTCTTTCTCCTGCCTTGAATTCTTTCCTTCCTATCTCCACCTCGTGCCTTCCTTCAAGTCCCAGCTAAAAGTCCACTTTCCAAGAGAAGCTCCTAGCTAGCATTACTAGCGCCTTCCCTCTGCCGATTATCTCAATGCACCCAGTCACCCAGTCTCTATAACTTTTTTTTTTTTTTTTTGCAGTCTCCTCCATTACAAAGTGACCGTCTAGAAGGCAAAGAATCTTTTGCTTTTTTTCGTTTCCCTTGATGCTTGGGTCAATAGCAGCAGGCCCTTAATAAATGCTTACTGGCTGAGACTGCATTGCCCATAATACGAGCCTAAATGTGGTTTAAGTTCAACTGAATGCAAGAGACCACTTCACCATAGGAGACCCTCCCAACTGTTGATTCTTTCTCTAAAGTGCAGGGCGGGGGGCGGGGGGTGACCCTTCGGTTCAATTTCATTAGAGTGCATGGCTACAGGTTGAAAAGGGAATGGTGGATTAAGCGGCATATGGTGCTGAGGGTCTGTGGCTTGGGGACATATTCTGCTCCCCTAAGCATACGCAGAGCTGGAGGAAGGGATTTCTCGGACCCCTGCCACCACCCCCGGGCTAGAAGACCCAGGGTCGGGGTCTTTCTCCACTCTCCACCCCCACCCTCGAGGTGCTCAATCCCGCCAAGCGAAGCCCGGGAGGAGAGTTACCGTAAACCTCTAGCGCTTTCTCTTCCATGATCCGGGGCTGCCGGGCAGCTCCCCGCTCAGAGCGACCCGAGAGCCACAAGACTCTGCTCAGCGCCCAGGAAAGCAGCCCGGACACTTGCTCCATCCTCCCGCTCCGCCATCCCTGGCGTCGGTCCCACCCGAGCCACCGTCTTCCCACTACCCCAGATTGAGATATTTCAATTTCCTGGTCCCAATGCAGTGAAGCGAGGAAGCCTAAGGGTCGTGAGGAGGGGAGTATGGAGGTTCGGGCGCGCTAAGGACATAGGGAACAGTTCTACAGGGGACTACAGATCCCAACATGCTTTTCTTCATTTCAGTGGAGAGCTAGGGAGAAAGGGAAGTGAAAGAGGGAAAGTTCCCATCAGGATCGAAGCGTGCGGGGGAAGCGCAAGACCCTTCCGGAGACGCAGACTAGAGCGGTGTGTTCTGGGACTTGTAGTTTCCACCCAGAATAAACTCTAGCTTTTTTCTATTTCTGTCATCAGCTCTCAAATTCCAGGATTTCGCGCGCTTATACACCATTACCAAAGGCTGACTGTACAGTAAAAGAGGATGTACGCTGCTCTCATTCTATTTCACGGATCCTAGGAATCTCACTTCCAAGCCAACAATGGGAGACAAGCATCCGTCGTGGAACTTCGAGGAAGCCCGCAGCCCAGTCTCTGAGAGCCATTTCCGGGAATCTTTCTTTCTTTTTTTTTTTCCAGTTCCTGGCGGGGCCGGAAGTGGGTTTCCGTTGCTAGGCTAACTAAATCTTTTGGGAGCCAAGCTAGCCAACAGGGGAAAAGGAAGACTTGAGAGCATCTCATTGTCTTTGTCCTCTGGTCTCAGGATCTCTGCTACACTTCTCAGTGGGTCCCTTACAATTTCCTTGAGCGTCCACTTCTGATCATCAGGATTGCAAAAATAAACAAAATGCTCCTCCTATCCCCCAGCCCCATCCTCAAACCCAACATTTTAATTTATGTAGTCTCTGGAGCTATTTTAACAATTGTTAGGGTGCTCTAGATGATTTTGCAATTGGGAACATGTGCAACATTTCAAAAATTCATTTCAGCAAGAATTTATCAAGATGCTGGGGAGACAAAAAACAAAATGAAAACAGTCCCTGCCCTCAAGAATTCTCCTGGATTTTTCTCTGATGATGTTGCAACTTTCCTGTTATTTTTGCTTCTTCAATTACAAAGCAAACTGGAGCTATATATTAAATTTAAATTCTACTGGATTTCGCATCTTGGTGCTGCAATCTGCCTCTTAATTTTGCTTATTTTGATCACAGGCAGATTATGCAAAGAGGATACTGGAGTATCTTTAATATGGGGAATGCAAAGAATAGATTAAGTATAATAAAATTACAAATTACAATAAAATTAATGTAATTTTTGTAAAGCTATTGTAAAATAGCTTTGTGATTCTGGAAAGTTGCTGCTCTAGGTAACTTGCCAAAACTAAGTTGTAGAGAAGGTATAGACCTGTACCGGGAAGTTTTTCATCATCTGAGAGTTCCCTTTTCCACTGAAATCATAGTTCTAATTCCTATTCTAACTAATATATAGGTTAGGTGAAAAAGCACTGAAGTAGGAGTCTGGCAGAACAGCTATTAGAATAAAATGAGTTTTTATTAAATGTCTGTTATGTGCCAGACACTACTAAATGCATTACACATATTATTTGATCCTCACATCTACACAGTAGGTGCTCTTTTTTACACAAAAAAACCCTCTTTTTTGCAGATCAGGAAACTCAACCGATTTCCCTTGACTCATACAGTTAGTGTCTGAAGCTTCATATGAATTCAGGTCTTCCTGACTTCAAGCCCAACATTTAATCCACTGTGCCATTTAGCTTGCCTCCATTATTAACTAGTTATGCAAACTTGTGCCAATTAATATTTTTGTGACAATTTCTTCGTCTACAAAATAATGCATTTAGGTTAGGCTAGATGTTCTCCAAGATCCTTTCCATTTCTGAAAATATAAGCCCTCATGGAATTTAGAGCTTACTGACTTAATTTGATAAAGGCTTTCAGCAGTTTTGGTTCCTTTTTCCGCTTCAAACACCTTTTCCTAGAGACAAGACATGACGCCCCCACAAACTTCCCGCATACTTCTGCTTCCAGTTATAAGGGTGTTGCCCTTCTCTGGGGTCTTAACAGTGTCAACAAATGGGAAGCTTTCCCTAGTTCTTAAATCTAGTTTTTTCCGACTGTTAATTATGTTCTATGTATCCTGTATATAGCTTGCACATTTGTTATCTTGGTGAGTGCAGATCCTGCTTCAAACACTTCCTAGCTCTGACACTAGACAAGTCACTTAATCCCTCTACCTCAGTTTCCTCATCTATAAAATGAGCTGGAGAAGAAAACGACAAATCATTCCAGTATCTTTGTCAAAAAGATTCCAAATGGGACCAAAAAGAGAGCACACAGTTCCTCGCAAATACCAGGCGTTTAATAAATGTTTATTGACAATGTTAATTAGTGCCTTTCCTCTGTGAATTATTCCCCATCTATTCTGTATATAGCTTGTTTGTACATTTTTTTTTTTTGTATACTGTCTCCCCCTATTAGATTTTGAGCTCCTTAAAGGCAGGGACACTTTTTTGCCTCTTTTTGTATCCTCAGCACAGTACCAGGCCCATAGTATGGCTTAATAAAGGTTTATTGACTCGATGGACTCCTAGCTCTCACACTGCAGCTGCTACTACAAACTCGATTTCCTAACTCATGACTGACCTCCCCACCCAACTCAGAGGACGGGAACCTCCCGCCAGGGTCCGGTTTCAGTACCCTAAACTACAGAGGCCTCAGGCCCCGCCTCCTTGGTTAGGGCCCGCCCCTCCGCATCAGTCCCCGCCCCTAGGCTCCGAGCTCCTCCTCGGCCGCCCGCCCCTCCGCCAGGCTCGGCGGTTCGTGCCGGGGTCCTTTCCTAGCTCTCCCTCCACTCCGGAGCGGGTGCTAGCTGCTGTTCACGGGGTTCCTCCATAAAGTTGTTGTTGCGGCTTCCGCCGCCGGTGCAGGAAGATGGCGTCGGGCGGCGGCGGCGGCTGTAGTGCCTCGGAGCGTCTCCCCCCACCCTTCCCGATTCCGGAGCCCCCTGGGCCCGAGGGGGCGGCCGGCGGAGGCGGTTCGGAGCTCGAGGCTGGGGACAGCGACGCCGAGGGCGAGGACATCTTCCTGGGTGCCGCCGTGAGTCACGGGGCCTGCAGGGCCTGGCCATAGTCCCCGGGCTGAGGCAGGGGAGGGGTCGGGGTCGGGCGGAGGGAGCCTGAGGCCTCCCTGGGGTCGGTCCCCAGAGGCCCGGCCCCGCCCCTCCCGGAAGCTGGATGCGGGAGGCCTTTAGGTTAGCCTTGCCGGCTCTGGGGGCGGGCGCGAGACCCCACGGAAGAGCCGCAACTTTGTAGGGGATGTCCAAAGTTGTCTCCGGTTCGAGGCCAGAGGAGAGGCCAGCAGGCGCCGAGTGGAGTAGTCGGGCCACTTCTCTCCCTCCCTCTGCTTGGTCTTCTTTAATCCTTTCTTAAAATTGCGTGGGGGAAGGGCATGGAGAAGCCGAGTTTTTGCTTGGGACGGGACCGGATCTGGGTTTTATTTGGGATTCCCCGTGTGGAAACACCCTCTACCCTTGCAGCGTGCCATTTAGAGAATTGCTTAGAGCCTTACCAAGTAAAGTCTGAAGAGTCAGTCAACAAGCATTTATTAAGCGCTTGCTGGGTGCTACTGAACAGTCTTTAGAGAATTGCCTAGAGTTCTGAGAGGTGAAGTCTGACAGTCAACAAACGTTTACTAATGGGAAAAGGCAGCACACGAAAAGTGGGCAACGGGGAGGTACCTCAGGGGGAACTTGGTGGTTAACTCTGGAGAATAACGGATGATCTGGGCCCTTCCCCAAACGAGGTCCTAATGCTACAGAGGGAGAAAGGCCCCCTAGGAGTTGAGGGGGCCAGCTGTGGCACAGTGGCTAAGTATGGGGAGGGGCTCAGTGACTTGCCCGAGCTCCTACAGCCTCCATGTGTCAGATACGGGACTGGAACCCAATGCCTCCTAGCTTTGAAGCTTGTCTCTATCCACTAGGTTGGGCTCTCTGCAATATTACTGCTGCTTATGCATTACACGTCGGTAGATAGGCCTAGAGACTTGAAACATATGTGTCAATCAATAGGAAAACATGGAACAGAAATGGAGTTGCTATGTTGGGATGGTGTTCCATAGTAGACGGTCAACTCTGAAACCAGCATCTGTGTCTTGACATATTTCCTGTGGTACCTAACAATTCCTCTTAGCCAGAAAGTACTTAATAAGTACATTTTTATTGAATGAATGGATGTAGATTACTGAAGTAAGTGTTAGGAAAAGTCTCAGTCCTATCCTGTCTTCATTTTTGGTCAGGCTTATAATCAGTGTAATTCCTCTTACAAAAAACACCTAATAATATTTGGAGCCTTTCCAGTATTTAGTAACCTGGAAGTTAGGTTTCATGAAACACATACACTCATCAATAATATTTTTCTTTCTGATTTTTAAACTTGGCTTGTATTCAAGTTTTAAAGATATTTTTATTATTTTTATTCTCCCAGAGACATGTGGGAAAGGAAAATCTTACAATGGCAGCATATTAATGGTTTGAAGCATTGTATGCTTGAAAAATTGAGGTAGTTTGGCAATAAACCGATGGAAATTAGCCAGTTATCATTTTCCATATTCTTTTCCAAAAACACTCTAGATCTAGAGTAATCTTCTAGTCTGGTCCTCTGATGTAATGGGACCTGGATTGCATAGGTACCATGATTAAATAGGCCAAACTAGACCACTTAACAGACACCAAGGTGCCGTATTATCTGTCTTTTGACAGATTGGTAACAATCCTTGGTCTAATCTCAGACTAAAACTGGGGGCGTTATGATGACCTTATTCTACCACAGAGAGCTTAACTAAATTTATTTAGAACTTTGATTCAGGGGAAATGAGTTGCTAAGGTAACTAAAATGCCACCTACAAGTCATTTTCAGAGTTTTCTACTTCAGTTTTAATTTGTAGGAAGCCACCACCTCTTCTGCTTTCTGGTTTCCTTTAAGTATCAACTACAAGTCTGCTTTTTACAGGAAGCTTTCCCCAATCTCTCTTAATTCTAGTGTCTTCTCTCTGCTCATCACTTCCTATTTAACCTGTATATAGTGTGTTTGGATATATTTGTTTAGATATTGTCTCCTCCATAAAATTATGAACTCCTTTGGGGCAGGAACTCTTTTGCCTCTTTCTGTATCCCCAGCATTTACTTAACAGAGTGCCTAGTGGGCATATAGTAGGCATTTAATAAGTTTTTACTGACTGATGATACCTAATCCTAATTACTTGAGCTATGGAAAGCCTGTAAATACAAATGGTACCCATGTGAAGGCAAGGGATTGTGGTACTTCTGTGTTCTTTGTTTAGTTAGTTCCCAGACTTTTCAAATGGTGAATTCTGTAGAAAATCTCACCTACCTTATGTATTCCTGAATGTTCTATAATGCTAGCATCACAAACTTAGCTAATAAACCACATTTCTAATTCAAGCTTCTTACCACTTCCTCGTATTCAACATGTCTTGTCTGAATTGATTATCTTTCATTCTTCCTAATTTTGATGTTGCATATGAAGTACACAGAAACTAAAAAATAGGCTAAATTACTAAGGGTTAGTTTTGGGAGAAATTTTTCTTGCCCCCAAATTAACTTTTGGTGTTTCTAGGGAAAAAAAATATTCCATGTGTTTGGTGTTTCTAGGAAAAAAAAAAAGTATTCCTTATCTAAATTTAGGAATATTTAACTAAATGCTCTTCTAGCCTTAAAAAACCCTACTCTTTTGCCTCTGCTCTCTCAAGACAGTGGTGTCAAACTCGATTGGAAATGGAACCCTGCAGCTCATACATTGACTTAGAAAACCATAAATTAACATTAATTTTTTTTGGTCAAATATTTCCAATTACAATTTAATGTGGTTTGAGCTGAATTCTGGATTGGTCTTGTTTGACACCTCTATCTTAAGATATCTTTTCTGGGTCATGGATCTGGAAGGGACCTCAGAAGCCTTCTGGATCAGAGGCTCTTTCTAAACTCCCTAAGGAGTCTCTGGATAGATTTGAGAGGACCATGAACTTGACTATATATAACATTTTTATAACACTATTTCCATATAATGAGTTAACTTTGTAATCCTATTTTATTGTGCTCATTTAAAATGCTGTGAAGTAGTTGATGGGCTTTCCCCTATTCTAAAAAGGTTCATGACACCAGAAAAGTTAAGCATAAAGAAACTGAGTCCCAAATAGAATTTGAGCCTAGATTCTCTCGATTCCAAACATTCTGTTCGCTGTTACTTCCTATAGTTTTCCCCTTTTCTCCTTTTCACTTCCAATCTTCAATCGTTTTCAGCTTGGTTTCTCCTTACCAGCTTTCTGAAACTGCCCTCTTCAGAGTCCTGTGTGGCCCCTTTAGCCAAATCTAATCCATTGGCCTTTTATCTGTCCTCAGGCTTAATCTCTCTCTAGCATTCACCATTTTCTTCTCAATACTATTTTCCCAGGAATTTCCCAAGATGCTGTTGTACTCTGTGGTTCTCTTACCCCTCTTCTCTTTTCTGCCTCCTCTACTGGGTCCTTATCCTCCTAGTCTTTTATTTGCTGATGTCCTCCAATCTGCCCTTCAGTTATTACCGTTAGGCACCTTATTCTTTTATCTCTACTTCAGCCCTGGAGGCATTTGGAAACCACCACTTTACTATCCCAAACCGAACTACTTTATTTTCTATGGCTGCTTTTGCCAGTTTTTCTGTTTAGGATCAGAGATCAGGAGTTGGAAAGGACCTTAAAGTAATCTAGTCCAGTATTCTGTTAGGAATTAAGACCTAAAATCACAAAGGGAGAATGTAGCCAATCTGGAATTCAACTCCTTATTCCCTGATTCCAAATCCAGTATTCTTTCCAGTGTACTTTAGTGTTCTTTAAACTCTTCCTTGATTCTTTCTCCTAAACACCTTATTTTCAATCAGTGACCATACCTTTTGAATTTTCAAGACCTAGAAAATATGTCCCTTCACTGCAATCATCCTAAATTTTTGCTAACTCTTTACCTGGATTATTATAATAATCTAATAAATTTTCCTGCTTCTCTCTGTAGTCTATCCTTCACACTGCTCTTTCGATACTATTTCTAATTAAGCTGTCTAATAGCCTACTCAGAAGCATAATATTGTGGCATGAAAAACCTTTCATGATTTGGCTCCAATCTGGCATTCCAGCTTTACTTAAAACTACAAACTAGACTAACTACCCACTCCTTCTTTGTTCTTCATTTGACTTTTTATCCCATTTTTTTATTTATGTTATCCCTCACGCCTGGAATAAATCTGCTATCAACAGTCTATTACAATTCCCTCCTTCCAGGCCTGGATTTAATTTATCTCATCCCCTCCCTATTTGAAAATGACCTTTTCTCACAGTTTTCAAATCATTTTGTTTCTGCCTTTCCTTTGCACTTATTACATTTTGCCATGTATTTATTGTACATTTCTTTTCTCCTGTCTTATTTCATAATAAGTACTTAATAAGTGTTGGTTGAATTGGATTCACCTTAAACAAATTTATCTGTGTTGTTTGGTTACTTTTTTTTTTTTTTGCTTTTTGCTTGGCAATTGGAATTAAGTGACTTGCCCAGGGTCACACAGCTAGGGCATGTTAAGTGTCTGAGACCAGATTTGAACTCAGGTCCTCCTGACTTCAGGGCTGGTGCTCTATCCACTGCGCCACCTAGCTGCCCCCGAAATTTGTAGTTATTAAAGGAAGTCACAAAAATGCAATAGCTTTGGATCTACAAATTTCCAGTATTGGCGTATATCCCAAGGAGGTTAATATTTAAAAAAGAAGGGTCCCATCCGTGCCAAAATATTTATAGCTTTTTATAGTAGCAAAGAACTAGAAACAGCAGGTATCCATCTTTTTAGTGACTAAATAATTTGTGGCATATGTAATATTACTGTGCTGAAAAAATGGTGGCCATAATGAATACAAAGAAGTAAAGGAAGACTTATATGAACTGATGCGAAATGAAATAATAGCTCTAGGAAACAGTATACATGATTACCATAGTATAAATGGAAAGAACAACAAAACAAATGAAAGTTATGAAATTCTGATCAAAACTGATCTGAAAGAAGAGAATTATATAAGAAAGCCCCTTCTTCCCATCTTTATAAAAGTGTGTGTGTGTATATGTATATATATATACACACACACACACTAAAAGGGTATACATACTGTGTAGCTCAGAGAGGTGAGTGACCACTATATAATAATTAAAAAAAAAAAAAAAGCTGAAGATATCTCTAGGATCAAAAAAAAGGTTTATTCTACGTTCTCTAGGAAACAGGTGTCATGCCAATCTGAGCAAGCAATCCAAGGGAGGGAGGCACCTTAAAGACAGAACAGCAGATTAAATAGTCCCTAACCCTCATTCTCATTGACTGAGAGGGTCTTACATTCTAAACAAGAAACTACCCAGGAAATTGAACTTTGGTCAGTAAGAGCATTGCCACCCATATTTGGTTTAGATTGAGGTAGGAAGTGAATGATGTCATGGAAGAATAGCAGGAAGGGGAAGTAGATATGTCCTGATGGGTGTTAGTTCAGGCCTACACCAGCTCTGGGTTTGGTGAAGCCTTACTCGATTTTCACAACTGCCTTGAGAGATCTCACTCCATCAAGTTCATTATCCAGGCAGTCAGGGTCTTCTTTAGGTACCAATCCATCAGTCAAAGCCATTAAACATTTATTAAATATCTACTTTGTGCCAGACATTTATGTTGGGATTACAAAAAAAAGGTGACATCTTCCCTTCTCTTGAGGAATTTGAAATCTAATGAAGACTATCAGCAAATAACTATGTCCTTTGATTATCACTATCCTATTCTCTAGATAGAATACTACTATAATTAAATGCAAAACATTTTCTTGTAAATCGTTCTATGAAATAAAACAGATCTCTCCCCCACCCCCCAGAAAAAAAAAAGAAAAATTAAGTAAAGAAAAAGTATCTTTGATCTACACTCAAACTCTATACCAGTTCTTTCTCTGGAGATAGCACTTTTCATCTTATAGAATTGTCTTAGATCATCATATCGCTGATAATAGCTAAATTATTTGTAGTAGATCATCATATAATATTGTCACTATGTACAGTGTTCGGATAAATATTGTGTTACCCTGACCGTGGTTTCATTATACTTGAATTGTTTCTTTTTGGCTGCTTACATTATATTCTCCTTGATACAATAGTCCTGGAATTTAGCTACAGTACTGGGCATTTTTATTTGAGGATTTCTTTTAGGAGGTGGTTGGTGGATTTTTTTTTCAATTTCTATTTTACTATTTGGTTATAGAATATCAGGACAGTTTTCCCTGCTTATTTCTTGAAAGATGAAGTTTATTTTCTTTTCTTTTTTCTTTTTTGATCATAATGAATACACAGGTATTCATTCAGGTAAGTCCAATAATTCTTAAACTGTTTATCTCTCCTGAATCTTTTTTTCAAGTCATTTGTTTTTCCAATGAGATATTTCACTTTTTGGGTTTGGTTTTTTTTTCATTCTTTTGATTTTGTTTATTTCTTGATGTCTCATAAATTCATTAGCTTCCACTTGCCCAATTCTAACTTTTAAGGAATTATTTTCTTCAATAAGCTTTTGAACCTCCTTTTCCATTTGGCCAATTCTACTTTTTAAGGAGTTATTCAGCACATTTTTGCATACTTTTTCCATTTGGCCAATTCTGCTTTTCAAGACATTCTCTTCATTGGATTTTTGTTCCTTTTACCATTTGGCCTACTCTTGTTTTTTAAGGTCTTATTTTCTTCAGTATTTTTTGGTGTCTTTTTTTTTTTTTTTTTTTTTTTACCAAGTCATTGACTTTTTTTCATGATTTTCTTTTGCATCACGTTTTTCTCTTTCTAGTTTTTCCTTTACCTCTCTTACTTTATTTTTAAAATTCCTTTTGAATTCTTTTGTGGGCCAAGATCAATTCATATTTTTCTTTGAGGCTTTGGATGGAGGAATTTTGACTTTGTTGTCTTTTATTTTGTGTTTTGGTCTTCTTGTCACTATAGTAACTTTCTGGGGTCAGAACTTTTTTTTCTGTTTGCTCATTTACCAGCATATTACTTGACTTTTAACCCTTTTCTAAAGTTGGACTGCTTCTTAAGTGGAGGAGGCAGTCTCAAGCTTCAGATTTTTTTTTTGTGTAGCTGTTTTTGAGATTTTGAAATTTTTTGGCTCTTTCAAGGTAACCAAGGAGAGTGGAAGCTAATGAATTTATGAGACATCAAGAAACAAACAAAATCAAAAGAATGGAAAAAATAGAAGAATAAGTGAAATATCTCATTGGAAAAACATGATTTGAAAAAAAAATATTTAGGAGAGAGAGTTTAAGAACTACTGGACTTACTTGAATGAATAACTTTGTATTCATTATGATAAAAAAAAAAAAGAAAGATCTAGGGAGAAGTAGGTGTGTTCTCTGTGTATTTTTCTGTGCTATACACTGGTTTATGAAACCCCACAATCAATTTTTTTCAACCCTGGAACTGTGACCAGAATCTCTCTGTCCCCCCCTTCCTCCCTTCCTGAGGCCACAAACTCTGCCTTGCTAGTTCTCCTCTTTATTCTGGTGTTCAGATCCATGCTGCAAACCAGATCCAACGATGGGCAAAAGAGGCCTGGCCCTGAGGCCATCACAGGGCTCTCCGTGAATCTCTCTGTGAGCTGTTGGCCTATCCCCTCGATAGAAACTGCCACTGCTGCCAATGATTCAGACCTCAAGGCCTGCTCCTGGTTGTGCTGGGGCCTAGTAGGGAAACAGACCTTTTCTAAGTTGCCCTGGGCTGGAAAATTGTTTCACTCCATCTTTTTTGTGAGTTCTGCCCCTTTAGAATTTGTTTAGAATCATTATTTAAAGATTTTTTGGAAGAGTCTGGGGGAGAGTTCAGGCAGGGCTCTGACTTTATTCTGCCATCTTGTTTCTGCCTCCGTCATCCTTTTAAAAATCAATTTTAATGTTTTTTCTAATTAATAAATTTTTTCCCCTTCCTCCTTTTCCCATACTCCTCCCTCCCATTGAACACTTTAAAAAAGAAGAAAAACAAAACAAAATATAACCAATATGCGTAGTCAGGCAAAACAAATTGCCACATCAGCGTTGTCCAAAATTTTACCACTTACTCTTCATTTTAATTCATAACTTCACTTTGGGAGATTTTGCCACCATCTTATGTACTATGGCAAGTTGCTTCATTTTATCTTTTCCAGCTCCTCATCCAGAAACAACGAGATCACTAAAGAACAGCTGCAAGTTGTTCGTTAGAAAGCACTTTGTATATAGTTCATAGGGTCACAGATCTAGGGCTAGAAGGAACCAAGCCTTTGTTTTACAGATGAAGAAACTGAGGTTCCAAGACATTAAGTAAATTGCCTGAAGTTGTATAGATGCTACGTGTTGGAGGTAGAATTGACATCCAGATCTTCTGACCCCAGAGCCAATGTTCTATGGTCCTACACTGCCTCCCATTAAAGATGAGTGATGATAGTAGCCTAATGGACACAAATTATAGATATGTTTTTTCAGAGACTAGGTCAGAGTCTGGCACATTTACTATGACTTATATAAGGAATTTCTTTGTTCCTATGTTCAGTTTTAATGCATCTCAGGTAACTTTACCATTGTGGGTATGTTAAGAAAAGTCACTACACTCAAAGCATTTTTCTTCTTTGGTACTCTGTTGTTATTGTTGTTTTTCTCCCAGACTTATTAAGTCATGTGGACATAAATAGGGTATGAGAAGCTGATTGTACATTTGGGCTTGTGATCAGAAGCACCTCTAGAGATTAATTTTTTTTTTTCTGGAAATACTTTTTTCTTGTAAGGTGGACAGTCATATTAGGGCAGCATTCTGTCTTCATTGCAGATTTTAATTGAGTTTGAGCTTATTTTCTGATTTCGTTGAGAATATATATTCCTCACAACAGTATTTTAACCTTCATGTAACTCTGGTTGGGTTTTTTTATGTAATCATTTAATTTGAGACCCTCTAATCTTACAGTTTGAAAAGGCTCTACTGTAGTTCTTTAAATTACATATAGCTACAAGTTCCAGTGGTATTATTTAAAAAGAAAAGAAATCTTTGGGATCCATTTTAACCCATCTGTTATCATTCGGTAAGACCATATTAAGTGGCTGTGGAGGTCCAGCCTCCGTGGGGAACTAGGTTCTTGAATGGAGGGCTGGAGTCGTCGAAGTGGAACAAAAGACAGCACACTCTGGCATGGTCATCAAGTTCGATTTATTGGCAAAAGCTTGTTCAAATTATTCAAGAAAGTTTGTGATTTTTATAGTCTTACAAAGTTAGGGTTGATTAGAGATAGGACAATTATTTGGCTAGGATTACAAAATTTTCTTGGGGCCCAGAAATTCCCAGGACCCCAGGTGCAATGCTTCTTAGAAAAAAAGAATGTACAGAATAAATTCATCAAACAATATAACAATAGTGAAACTTTAACTAAAGGTAAAAGTACCTTGTGGTCATCACGTCATATCTGGCATAACAGGAGCTTCTCCAAAAATGTCACATTTACTTATTCCAAGACTTATACAATGCTTTTTAATTTTTTAACATGGTCATAAGATTTTGTAGAATAGAAACATTTTTTTCTCAAGAACTTATTTTCCTCAGCCCATTTATTAATCACTCATACAATAGCTTGTTTTGTGTAGGGGTCAGTAAACCATGCAATGGCCTACTTCTCTTACTTTTTTCTCATGACTTACTTTCTACCAATGTGTCCATCTATCACTGATGTTTACTGTTCTTTTCATCATATCATTATTTATGTAAGCTCTGTATAGGGGAGAGAAGGGCCAGGTTGATTGAATTTGGAATTGTTTCACACAAGAGGGAGTAACTGGAAATTTCTTTTGTAGTTTTTGGGGAAAGCTATCAATTTCCCAAGTTTCCTAGTCTCTAAGTTTGTTTAATGCTTCACTAGTAAAGAAATCTTTCATGTTTAGGCAGAAAGTACAAGGGGCTTTTTTGGGGGTGAAGGGGTTCGTGCTCACCTCACTGTGATGGATGGGTATATACATACAGCTATGCTAAGAACTCCTAGGACAGAAATTAAGCAGATAATCATTAACCAAATATATCCCTGAATGCTTAGTTCTGTAGGGGCTTCTTCATCTTGCCTTGCACATGAGGGTCAAGACCCTGTGGAGACCTTGTCCATTCCACACAGGGTTCTTGGCCTTGCACACATGGGGGGCGGAGGGGGCTTAGGCCCTGTGGAGACCTTGTCATTCCACACGGGGTCCTTGACTCTCAGCATGCTCCCAGCAAGTGACTGCTATTTTCCAGGCACTGTACTAGACACAAAAAGTGGTGAAAAGGCAGTGTTTTCTAGGAATGGGAAACAGGGCATGCAAAGGCATGAGAAACAAATGAGTTTGAGTAGAATTTTTCCCTTAATATTTACTTCATATTCAAATCTTCCTTTTCCTACTACCTGCTAAGTCCTTTTAATCACATATAGAAGGCAACATTTTGATTATTTAATCACATTCACAAACTCATAATAAGTCTACTCAGATCGTATTGAAGGGCAGCTGGAGTTGAGGAGAAAAAACAGTGGATTTCTTTTTTTTTTTTTTAATTAAAACTTTTTATTTGCAAAACATATGTATGGGTAATTCTTCAACATTAACGCTTACAAAACTTTCTGTTACAAATTTTTCCTCCCTACTCCTCACCCCTCCCCTAGATAGCAGGAAATCCACTACATGTTAATTATGTTAAAATACTTGACAAATCGAATATATGTATACATATTTCCACACATCATTTTTTGTGCAAGAAAAATCGTATCTACAAGAAAGAAAAATCAAAAGAAAGGAGACACAATGCAAGCAAACATCTATAGAGAACATGAAAATGTTATGTTGTGGTCCACATTTCATATCCCTCTCTCTGGGTGTATATGGTTTTCTTCAGTGAACAATTGGAACTGGTTTGAGACAATTCTTTGTTGCAGAGAGCCATGATCATCATGTAATACTGTTTGTTGTTGCTGTGTATGATGATCTCCTGCTTCTGCTCGTTTCACTCAGCATCAGTTCATGCAAGTGTCTCCAGGCTTCTCTGAAATCATCCTGCTGGTCGTTTCTCACAGAACAATAATATTCCATAACATTTATATACCATAATTTGTTCAGCCATTCTCCAATTGATGGGCATCCATTCAGCTTCCAGTTTCTAGCCACTACAAAAAGGGCTGTCACAAACATTTTTGCACATATGGGTCCCTTTCCTTCCTTTAAGATCTCTTTGGGATATAGGCCCAATAGAAACACTGATGGGTCAAAGGGTATGCACAGTTTGATAACTTTTTGAGCATAGTTCCAAATTGCTCTCCAGAATGGTTGGATCCGTTCACAGTTCCACCAACAGTGCATCAGTGTCCCAGTTTTCCTACATCCTCTCCAACATTCGTCATTATCTTTTCCTGTCATTTTAGCCAATCTGACAGGTGTGTAGTGGTACCTCAGAGTCGTTTTAATTTGCATTTCTCTGATCAATAGTGATTTGGAGCACCTTTTCATATGACTAGAAATAGTTTTAATTTCAACAGTGGATTTCAAGCCACAATACTAAATTCAATTGTCAGTTTTGCTACTTTCTAGCTATAGGATTGTAGAAGCTACTTTACCTTCTTGAGCCTGGGTTTCCCTTGCCTATAAAATGGTGCTGTTTCCTAACCTACCTATTCAAAGTATTCTTTTGATGATCAAATGAGAGCTTATATAAAGTGCTTTCTGAATCTATGAAGTATATAAACATGATTGGTTCTTGATGATTCTTAATCTCTAGAGATCTTGAATTTTAAGTTAATGTCATCTATTCTTTTTTTAAAATTTATTTTTAAAGCTTTTTATTTTCAAAACATTTACGTGGATAATTTTTCAACATTAACTCTTGCATAGTCTTGTGTTTCAGATTTTCCCCTTCTTCCCCCCCCCAATATCCTCCCCTAGATTGCAAGCAATCTAATATATGTTTGTCATCTATTCTTCACCACCAACCTCCCAGTGCCCCAGGCTTGCAACCTATGCATCAATTTTGACACTTTATTATAGCTCATATCATTTCCACCTTGTTCCACCATTTCTGGTTGTCCTGACTTCCTTCAGGTCACAACTAAAATTCTACCTTCTACATCAAGCCTTTTCTGGTTCTTCTGAGATTATCTTCAGGTGTGTATGTGGGAGGGTGGGTGTGTAACTTGTTCATACAGTGAGTCAACCTTCAACTTTCTTGGAGATAACATTCCTAGAAAATTGCAAGAAAGTAAAACATACAAATGTTGATTCATTGAACCTGTGGGAAATAGGAAGTTAAGTTTTGATGATCTCCAAAAACTGTAATCTTTCTCTAGAGGCTGATAAAAATATACTTTTCTGCATACAGTTCTGTATACTAAAACGTTAATTCTGATAATAGACATTTTTCCTGACTCAGTAACTATGAAATGATCTATAAAATATAGTACACAAAATAAAATTGGTAACATGCAAAACATTTTTTTCTTACTAGTAAATTTCCTAGGATTCTATGACCTCTTGTGCTAACATTCCAATTAAAATGAAAACAAAAACATGGGTTTTTAACAATACAATATTGTTATAAACCCCTCTATCTTGCCACCCTCTGAAAACCAAGGAAGAGGTTGCAGGGACTTTACTTTTTTCAAGGACATTATCATTTTTAAAAAATATATATTATTTTATTTTTTTCCCAATTACATGTAAAAACAATTTTTAGCATTCCTTTTTTTTTTTAAGTTTTGAATTCCAAATTCCCTTTCTTTTTCCCTCTTTTTCCTCTCCCCTCTCCCCTGAGATAGTAAGCAATCATATATAGGCTATATATGAGCAACCATCCTATATATGTCAGCCGTTCTGTGCAAGAAAACACCAACAAAAAAGAGAAAAATAATATACTTTGATCTATATTCACATGATATCAGTTCTTTCTCTGGAGGCAGGTAGCATTTTTCATCCTGAGTCTTTTGGGATTGTATTGCTGAGAATAACTGTCCTTCATAATTGTTCATCATACAATATTGCTTTTATTGTGCAAAATGTTCTGGATATGCTCACTTCACTTTGTATCATTCATATAAGTCTTTCCAGTTTTTTCTGAAATGATCTGCTTGTCATTACAATACAGTTTCATTACAATCATGTTAAACAGTTTGTCAACCATTCCCCAGTTGGTAGGCATCCCCTTAGTTTCTAATTCTCAATCATCGCAAAAAGAACTGTTAGAAATATTTTTGTATAAATAGGTTCTTCTCTGCACTTCTTCTTCCCCCCCCCCTTCATTTTTTTTAAACTCTGTAATACAGACCTCGGTAGTAGTATTGCTGGATCAAAACTTTTTAGCCTTTTGGGCATAGCTCCAAATTGCTCTGCAGAATGATTGGACCAACTCATCCCCACCAACCAGTGCATTAATGTTCCAGTTTTTCCTCAGCCCTTCCAACATTTGTCATATTTTCTTTTTTTCATATTAGCCAATCTGGTGGGTGTAAAGTGGGATCTCACAGTTGTTTAAATTTGTATTTCTCCAGTCCATTTTTTTATATGACCATAGATCATTTCTTCATCTGAAAACTGTCTTTTCATATCTTTTGACCATTTATTTTATTTTATTTTTTTGCTGAGGCAATTGGGGTTAAGTGACTTGCCCAGGGTCACACAGCTGTTACATGTCTGAGATCAGATTTGAACTCAGGTCCTCCTGACTTCAGGGCTGGTGCTCTATCCACTGCGCCACCTAGCTACCCCTTGACTATTTATTTTTGGGGGAATGATTTTTATTCTTATAAATTTGGCTTAGTTCTTTCTATATATTTGAGAAATAAGGTATTTAATAGAGATATTTGCTGTAAAATTTCCCTCCTGGTTCTTTGCTTTCCTTCTAATTTTATTTGAATTGGTTTTGTTTGTGAAAAACTTTTAAATTTTATATAATTATCCACTTTATATTTCATAATGTTCTATAGATTTTGTTTAATTGTATATTCTTTTGTCCATAAATCTTGACATGTCCCATGCCCTGCCAATTCACTTATGATAATACTTTGTATGTCCAAATCATGTAGCTATTTTAACTTTTTCTTGGAATGTGGTTATGAGACCTAGTTTTTGCCATAGTATTTTCTAGTTTTCCCAAAAGCTTAGATTTTATCAAGCACTGAACTATGATCACTTACTACAATATTTTATGTATCTAATTACCACTCTATTTCTTAGCCAGTACCAGATAAGTTTTGATGATTATCACTTCATAATAGTTTGTTCTAGTATGGCTAGGCTACCTCCCCTCACTTTTTTGCATTGATTTCCTTGATATTTTTGACTTATTGTACTTATAAATGAATTTTTTTCTAGCTCTATAAAATAGTTTTTTGATGGTTTATTGGCCTGATGTAGAATAAATAGATTAATTTAGGGAGAATTGTCGTTTTTGTTATATTGGCTTGGCCTACCCATGGATTGCAGGGGCTTGGAAGTTACTAAGGCTGGTAAGGTCTCTACATCCCCTCTGAAACTTCTGGTTCCCAGAGACTCTTGACAATGGTGGGGAGAACCAGACTAGAGACAGGCCTGCCCACTACAAATTTGCATACCTCCAAGCTTCTCTTCTGTGCTATAAATAACCACAAATATGCATGGTTGCTAGAGCAAAAATAAAAGTGAAGTTATTAATAAAATCATGCCTTAATGTTTGAAAATTAAATGTGCAGTTATTGAGGATTGATTGTTGCTTTCATGTCTCCCCCTATTAGTCTGCAAGCTCCTCATGATCAGGGACTATTTTTCTTTATCTCCAATGCTTACCAAAGTTTCTGACACACACCGTAGGACCTTACTAAAATGGTTGCTGACTGGTTGAAGAAGAGAGAACTCAATGGAACTTAATAGCTATCTTTGGAAGGCAATGATGCCCCAAAGGACGGAACTAGGAATAATGAGTAGAAGCTAAAAAGAAGTAAAACTTAGGCTTGGTATTAGGAAAAATTTCCTAACAGTTAAAGTTGTCTAAAAATTAAATAAGCATCCTCGCAAATACTGGACTTCCCTCATTGATGGCTGAATGACCATTTGTCAGATATATTGTAATTGGGATCCCTTTCAGATATAGGTTGAATAAGTTATATCTGTTCCTTCCAGCCATAAAATTCTATGTTTCTATAAAATGAAAATTTTGAAATGTCCTTCCTTTCAAAGTATTTTGGATGTAGTAAAAATGTCCAAACCAGCAAATGACATTTGAGTCATTTAAGTGCCAGAATTGCCAGAATTATTAAATTTGAAATGTCAGCAGAAGAATGTTACTCTGAAATCTTTCTGGACCTAAGTGACTCAAAAGTATTTCTGTAGGCAGCAATTTGCATGCATGCTTCCTTATGCAAAGAAAACTCCCTCAGGGTATCTATCCAATTTCAATCTTGAGTAATGAGTTAGTATAATGTAGGGGAAAGAGTATTTTCATAACATTTATAGTCATATTTAAGAAACTATAAATAGGCTTTGTAAGTTTAGGTGAAGTAATAATAATAATAATAATAACAATGATAATAACTAACAGGCATCATACTGAAGTGCTTTGCAAATATTATCTCATTGGTATAATTAATATGTGATGGACTTCCTGCCATCTAGGGGAGGGGAAGGGACTGGGGGGAAAAATTGTAATGGAAAACTTTGTAAAGATCAATGTTGAGGAACTACCCATACATATGCTATGCAAATAAAAGGCTTTAATTTAAAAAAAAAAAATTATCTCATTGGATCCTCACCACACAACCCAAGAAAATAGTTGAGAAAACTAAAGCAAACAGATTGTTACCTACCTATGTTCATATAACTAGTAAGGTTCTCAGGCCTGATTGAATTCCAGGCCCAGTGCTTAAGAGGTTGAATTATAATATCTCTCAGACTTCTTCCCAATTTAAAATAATTCTGACTACCTGTTATGCAGATAAGTACTTGAACTTGTCAACAGAATTATCAGTAGCACCACTTTTTAAAATAATTGGCCCACAGAACAAGTACACTAATGCTCCTTTGATAATACTGTGAACTGATCCAGCAGTTCTGAAAAGTGTCAACAGATAATCACAGCAGCAGTTTGAAGTTATGCATACAAAGTTGTAAAATTTTGCATATTTTTTGGCCTATCAATACTTCTACTAGGTTTTATTACCCAAAGAGATCAAAGAGGAAAACAACTGGTATGTACAAAAATATTTATGGCAGCTCTTGATACAGGGACAAAGAATTGAAAATGAGAGAAGGCCTGCAAATTGGGCAATAGTTGAACAAACTATGCCATATGAATATGGTGGAGTTCTATTGGACTATAAGAAATGATGAAAAGGAATGTTTCAGGAAAAGCTATTAAAGATTTTAAATGACTTGGTGCAAAGTGAATTGAGCAAAACCAAAATAATTAGTAGTGCAATAACAGCAGTATTTTATAGACAATAAAGTTTGAAAGACTTAACTGATTGATACAGTGACCAACCATTCAGAGGATTTAGGATGAAATGATGTTGGACTCAAGAGTACAGATTCTAATGTATTTTTTTTTCTCCTACACATGGCCAACTTACGGAGCAGTCTTTTATTGACTTAAAAAATAATTAATTATTGGCACACTGTACAGGCATTTGTTTTGTTTGACTATGCATATTTGTTATAAGGATTTTGTTTTTATTTTCTTTCCTTTTTTCCCCCAGTACAAGTTTAGGGATAAAATAGATTTTTATTCACTTAAAAACAAATTGAAAAAATAAACTCTGACTCATAAAAACAGTAAGATTAGCTATCTTGAACTGAAATTTCACTTCTTTAAAGGAGTGGGAAAAAACTCTGCTTTTTCTTTTTAAATAGAGGATCAAAAAGCTACAGTTGAAATTAGTGTCTTTTCATTCTGCTTAAGTTTTGTTTAAGGATAAAGGACTTAAACCAGTTGATTCAAAACCATTCTGAAGCTCACATTCTGATAAATTTTAAGCATGTCATACTTTAAAGCAGAACTTATTTTTAGAAATACTTCTGCCTATTTTGTCATATTCAGAATATATTTTTTCATTCCATGTATTAGGAATAGGAATTTCTCGTTCTGTTTGGATGTAGATGTGGATATGTACACACAGGACCACTTTCTGAAAATCTAACAGCTTTTTTTTATATTGGTAATTGTTTACTTTGATTACTTGAATTTGTTTAAGCAAGTTACTCTGAGCACATTTTTTATTGTATAAGAGGTATAAACAATCAAATAAGATATGAATTTATAAACAGTACACTATTACCTTGAGGCAAATTATCTTTTAATGTGTAATAGCCTGTATATAATACCCTGTAATTATATAAACATTGAATTAGTATAACATTGATACTATTTATTTGCTCCATTTTTGTAGAGTTTTTCTTTTTTAACCTATCTTTATCCTCCCTAGGTTGCTTTCATTAATTACTGTTTTCACTTAGATACTATGTGTTGACTATGATTTTAATCACATAAAATACTTTTGTACATTTCTGAGATAATTGAGGCCTGTTTCTCCCTAGACAGGCCCTGAGAATTGGGAGTTCTTCCCATTAACAAGCTTGAATTATCATTAATTAAAACATTGTATCCTCCCACTCTGTTTGGCATTGTTTTTTAAACTAGGAATGATGGAGATTGTTAGGTGCTATACAAAGTTTACATGTGATAGAGATCCTACTTGCTTTTATGGCTTATCACCTTTGGTAGGCAGTTTTTTCTTATTAATTCTCGTACCTTCCTTCTGTTTATTATTATTTATTTATCTTGTATATAACTTGTTTGTACATATTTGCTTTGTATGTTATCTCTCTCATTCGATTGTGATCTCTTCAAGCATAGGAATTGTTCTTTGCCTCTTTTTGTATCCCCAGCCCTTAGTTCAGTACCCGGCACATGCTAACTGATGACCGACTAATAAAGAATATAACATAGATAATATTTTGTGCTAAAGTTAATGGAAAGTACAAAACAAGATGTTAATGTGAGACTAGAGAAAGAAAGATAATGGTGAAGGGAGGGCCTCAATAAATGGATAGAAATGTTAGTTTAAGGTGAGAAGGGAGTAAATTCCAGACATAGGAAACATTGAGAACAAAGGTACTTGGGCAAAAAAGTACAATATTGAAACTTCTGAGTCTTCATATGAAAGGAAGAGTCAATCAATGTAGCAACTGTTCTCTTATTTTAGGAAATTATTACAGCTACCCTAGTCTTCAGCAACCACCACTCTGAACAATCAGCAGTCATCAAAGTGACTCTTTTATCTACAAAAGGATTATGACTCACTGAAGGCTCAGATGATGGTCAGCAATTTTTAACAATAAAGTCCTTTAAAATTACGGTATATCCATTTTTATTTTAGATATAATGCTATTGTACACTTAAGAGACATAGTGTTTTTATTTGGTTATGTTTATATAACTTTTACATGCACTGTGATTTTCACTTTATTGTGGTGGTTTAGAATTGAACCTGCTATATCTCTGAGGTATGTCTATTTCTGTTTGTACAGGAATTTTCTTCCTTTTTCAGTAGTGGTTGAGGGAGATGTGAAGGAGAGAGCAGATTTTCATTGACTGAAAAAAAAGATTATGATTTTGAACACTGGAGACTGGAAAAGTGATGAGACTGTTAATAGAAATAATGAATTTAGAACAATTTTGGGAGAAGGATAATGAGTTCAGTTTTAGATATGTTGAGTTTGAAATATTAGAAGGACATCTAGGTAGAGTTGTCCCACAAGTATTTGGAGATTTGGGTTGGAGATCAAGAAAAAAGATCAAGGCTGGAAATAAATTTTTTTAAATTAATTAATTTTTACAAGCAATTATTATCTATTTCTATTGCCCCCTGAATAGGTGTTTTTTTTTCCTTAATGAAAAATTAAACCTTCATAAAACCATACATTTTCCAGAAAAACATTCTCACATTAGACATGCCCAAAAACATTTGGTGTGTTGTGTATTTCACTATTCCATCCTGCTGGAAGTGAGTAAGGTATTATGTGTTCACTCCTCTGTATTCATTATTTACCATTGCATTGATTGGAATTCTAATTTTTCAGAGTTCTTTTTCTTTATAATATTGTTATCATTGTATAAATTGTTGAAGAATGTATTAAAAGTCATTAAAGGTGACAGTTGAAGTCATGGGGATTAGATTACCAGCAAAGAGTTTAAAGAGTAATGAAGGTCCAAAAAAAAGAACCTTGGGAAGCTTTACTTGCAGTTAGAACCAAAGAATGATTGTTCCAGGAGCCAAGAGAATATCCTTCACATGGAGAAATTCAAGTGTGTTAACTCCTACAGAGGAATTAAAGGTTAAGAATAGATAAAACCATTGGATTTGGTGATTAGGTCAGTAAGCTGTGTGAGTGGAATGTTCTTAAGTAGAAGCCAAATTACTGGAGCTTTAAAGAGAGCAGTTGGTGAAGAAATGAAGACATAGGGTGTGAACCACTTTTTCCAAAAAATTTAAGAAGTCTAATAGTAAAATAAAAAGTCTTGTGGGTATTTGTTGTTGTTTTTGGTTTCTGTGAGATTGCAGTGAGCTAAGCCACTTTGCAGTTACATAGGAAGGAGCCAATGGAGAGGAAAGATGAGAGAAGGATTAATTTGAAATTTTATTATAAACATAGAGTAGAGTAGGTCTTTTTCTTTGGAGTGCTTATCGTTTGGGATACAATAGTATTCATTCTGTAGCCAAAATGTCATGCTGTAAAGCTCAAGTGAATACTTGGATTGTAAGTGATTCGTTACAGGTTCCATTCTTAGTGTAACAGGAGAATGTTCTTTATTCCTCATTGAGGTCATTGCCTAGCTCACAGTCTTTCTCTTCTGCCTTCATACTAGGCTATATCAACATATCAGTATGTAGTCCAATTTGCTAGTTCCTCATCTACTTAATTCCCATACCTTTTGCTTTATTTTTGCCATCATCCAGAAGTGTGTTACACTTACATATATTCTTAAATTTTAAAATTCTTTGATCTGATCATAATTTTTTACCATTTGTATCTTTCTTTATTCCTTATGATCCTTGAATTAGTTCTTCATTCTTAGATTGTCTCTAGTCCTTCCAGCTTTGCTTTCTTTTATAGGACATTGTCCCTGCAATAGCTGTTTTTCTCTCTTTCCTTCCCTGTCTCAACCTCTTGGTAAATCAGTTCAGCTCTACACTATCTTCTATACTCTAATCCTGGAACTCTTTATAGGTGTCATGGGCCTCTTGGGTAGTGTGGTAAATGTTTTTTAAGTGCATAAAGTACAATGAAAACTATTTAGGTGGAAATGTAATTTTTTTTTCCTATCCAGGTTTTTAGACTCCCTGGAATCACTTGTGGGTCTGTGGAGCCCACTTTAAGAGATCCTACTTTACTCCTTTGCTCTTCCATAATCTCTTGCCAGCCATACTTTGACAAACCCCAACCCTTGATTATTCCCATTAACTTCTTTACTCATCCTCTTTCCCATTCATGTGCTACTAAGAGGAGTTAGAGAAAATCACAAAATTGTTGACCGGGTTAACAGTTTATGTTTCGTGATCTCAACTGGGTCCTTTGCTCTAGCTGTGCAAACCTTTTATACTTCCTTCATCAGTTTATCTTATTTACCGCCAAGATTGTTTCCAATCTTTTCACCCACTTAGTCCTCCCACAATCCTCCCACCCTCTCAGCTGATGACCTCATTCTTTACCTCCAAAATTGATGTCATTGATGAAGAGAACTCTCCTTTTCCTCTTCCTTATCTTACATCACTCAGATAGCTTTTCCTTCTTTCCTCTCATCTTCTTGCACCCTTTATCCTATCCCCTACTGTCTTTTCTCATCTCTCTTTTCTCTTTAATCTTGAATCTCTTCCTAACCAATCTCTCTTTTGATGTTAAGAAGTTTACACTTGATCCTGCCAGTGGACACCAGCTGCTTCTCTTACCACTTTCCTTTGTTCCTAAGTCTTCAATGGTCTTGCTTCAGATCTCATCTTGTGACTGAAACTGCATTCTCCAAAGTTGCCTGTGATTTCTTCATTGCCAAATCTAATGGCCTTCCCAGTCCCATTCCTCCTCCAAATTCTCTCTTGGCTAGATCTCTAACACAGTGCTCTCTCCTGATTCTCCCTCCCTTTTGACTGCCCTGGGTCGCTTTGCTGGATTGTCTCCTAGCCTTTGCCTCCTGCTGTGCAGTCTGCTTGATGACTTGCTGGCTCTTTCGGTCTAGTTGTAGATGATTCTCATCTGTGGGACAAGTTCTCAGCTCCTTCCTGAGCTCTGTTTTCCCTTCACCAAATACCTTTTGAATGCCTGAAACTGGCCTGTGTAGATATTGTAGCTATCTAAAATGCCACATGTCTAAAGCAGACAGAAAGTTTTTCTCCAAAAACCCTCCCCCCTTGCCAGCTTCTCTTCCTCTTCAAGACCTTCACTCAGGATGGTAGTCTCCTTTCCCACCCCACATAGCCATTCTGTTGCCAGTTCTTGTTGTCTCTACTTTTGAAAACATAAATATCTTGTTTCCTCCATTCACACAGCTTAGCATCTGAACTGTTTCAGAGGGCTTCTGGTTCACCTCTCTGCCTTAAGTGTCTTCCTATTTCAGCCCATCTCAGCTACCACAAACCTCACTTTCCCCCCATCAGTGATCCCTGTGCTGTTTGGCATTTAAAACCCTTCCTCACTGTGTCCCTCCTTACTTTTCCACTCTTCTTTTTTATTTGTTTTTGTTTTTGCTGAGGCAATTGAGGTTAAGTAACTTGCCCAGGGTCACACAAGTATTACGTGTGAGATCAGTTTTGAACTTGGATCCTCCTGATTCCAGGGCCAGGGCTCTATCCACTACATCATCTGGCTGCCCTATTTCTACTCTTCTTAAACCACATTCTTTCCCTTCTACATACATTGACTTTTTTGCTATTCCTTGCATAAAGTACTTCATCTCCAGGATGCCTGTCTTTTTACTTGTTGTTCCTTTTCCTGGAGTGTTCTTTTGTTAATTCCACCTCCTGGCTTCCTTAGCCTCCTTTAGGACTCAGTTAAATCCTCCTTATGCAGGAGATCTTTCCCTGTCTCTCCATTTAAATTTCTTCCCTCTTAAGTTTCCCTGTGTGTGTGGGTGTATATATATCTTAGGTACTTAATTGTTTATTTGTTGTCTTCTCCCCTAAGAATATGAGCTCCTGGATGTCAAGGACCCTATTTTTGTCTCTCTTTGAATCCCCAGCACTTAATGCAGTATCTGGCACATACTAGGTACTTAATGATTCCTTGTTGGCTGACAGCTGACTAGATTCTTTTTATTCCCTTTTTATTTTCTGCTATTCCTTGGCAGTTTTATACCAATTACCATAGTGGTATGGTTTCATTAAAATCTGATTGAGCTAACATTCTAAAAAAAAAAGTTGGACAAGATGACTTCTCAGGTCTCTAATATCCCTAAAAGTCTATGTTATTATGATTCTATTGCATATTATACTATCAGGTGATTCAGTCAACCCTTGCTTATTGCTCCTCAGTTAAGAACAGCTAATTTCCACACACAAAAAGTAACATTTTTGTAATAAATGTTCATCTAAAGCACAAAAGTCTTCTCATGGAAGGAAATTCTGCTGACTTAGCATTATCTCTTTAAACATTCATGAGTTATTTGCTGAGCAATCCTCAATGAAATAAGAATTAACTACTTTATTTACTATTTTAATGTATAATGGCCAGATTGGAAGTTAGTCTGATGTGTAATGGATTACCTGAATTCAAATTCTCCTACTGACGTATATGTTATCTATTATACTGGACTGTTTTTTACCTGTCAGTGTCTCAGGGAAGACTGTAAGCTACAGAATATTTGTCAATTATGTTCTTCTGGGAGTTACTCTGTTGAAAATACAAGTCAGAGGGGCAGCTAGGTGATGCAGTGGTTAGAGCACCAGCCCTGAAGTCAGGAGGACCTGAGTGCAAATATGACCTCAGACACTTAACACTTCCTAGCTGTGTGACCTTGGGCAAGTCCTTAACCCTTAACCTTAATGTTGTGTTGTGGTTCACACTCAGTTCCCTCAGGCCTCTCTCTGGATGTATATGACAATCTTCATCGATGAACAATAGGAACTGGTTTGAATCATGATGTGTTTAAGTCTTGGTTATTTATGTATCCATTTCCAGAATATAAGCTCCATTAGGGCAGGGACGCTGTCTATCTCTCTGAGTAGACACATAGGAATGGACTTTGAAGAATTCGATTTCAGTAAAGCAGTTTTAGTAGACTATTTCTTTAGGTAATTTGTCAAGTTTCCTGAGTGAACACAGACCCTTCTGGTTTTACATTTTAAAGTCCCTATCCTAAAAAGAAGCCAAAAAAAGGCTAAAAGAACAGTTTCTAACACATCTGACGTGGCCTACTTCAGTCATTGGTGCCTTCGCGGCCCCCCCCCCCCCCGTAGTACAAAGAAAGGCTTAAACATTGCATTTTTTTTTATTTTTAGGCTTAAACATTCCAAGGCTGTCCTTTAGAAATTTACCTTGATCTGACAATATATCTGGGAAAACTGGTTTTATTAATGTAACAGGTAGTAATTTGAGGTCATAAGAATTAAGTTTAGTTTGGTCACAAAACTTCCATTATTTCTCTAAAACTAAATCTAAATTGCTGTTTTGTGGTGTTTTTGTGGTGCTGTATTCCTTAATAATACATCTTGTATTATCCTTTTGTTATATAGCTGGAAGCTAGTGATAGTGGGCTATATATAAGCAGATCTCATGAAATTATGACTTGAACTATACTCATTTTCCATAATTACTCCTTTTACCATATGTATGAAGAAATCATTGTCAGTGAATGAGACCAAAAATGTTCACATTAGTTCTTTCCTATATCTTTCCTTCCTCAATTGCTACTTTAAAATACACAGTTAGTCCTCAACTTATTCCAAATGCCATTAATTACGGTATTTGCTTAGTGTGCTTTGTTCCCTGTGTTCTGCTGTGACTTTTTTATCTTTTTGTGTAATAATGACCCACATTTATAAAGTACTTAGAGATTTTCCAGAGAACTTTCCTCAAAGCAGCCTTGTGAGATAAATAGTTCAAGTATTATCAGTATTTGACAGATTGAGAAAGCTAAGGATCAAAGATTGTGACTTTTCCCAAGATCTGTGAGCTAGCATGTGACAAAAGGATTGGTGTTCAGGTCTCCTGACCTCAAGTCCAGTTTTCTATCTTATTACACTGCTCTCAGTATCATTGTCCTCCTGGACAATAGCCCCTCCTAGAGGGGAGGGGCTGTATAATTTTTAAATTTCTGTGTGTGTAGTGGTTGGTCACAGTCACCAGTTAAGTGACTAGAATGTTCTTTTTTATTATCATAGAACATATAAAAGTAGTGCAAGGTTAAATAAATGCAGTTGTCTGTCCCCTGTAAGTGATATTAAAGATGTGGTATTTCTAAACCAAATATAGAAAATCCAGTGGTTATTCTCTGAAAAGTAGACCATTCTAACTTGTCAGAACAAATTCCCTCAGATTTTTTAAAAGAGATCTTAAACAATGAATGACCCAATAAGTCTTTTCAGTGATTCAAACTATTTAACTTCAAAGCTTTGTAATACAGTATTGCCAGCTTTTGAAGTAAAATTTCTAGCTCTCTGTTCTTCCTCTAAACAATACAGCTTTGTTCACTTTGAAAGTATTTTAGGGATACACCACAGCCTTGTTGTACCTAGTCACTTTGTCTCTTGAATAAAGACCATGGGTAAAAATATACCCAGTAGGAAGAGAAGCCAAGCTATAGAAACTGTGCTGGATAGAAAACTTTATGACATTCCTACTTAGTCAGAGGAGCCAGTGTTATCTCATAGAGTAAACTGGGATTGAGGCCTGAATTCTAGGCTCTAATTCTGTGTTTTTTTACATCATCAGCATTTCAAAGGATAAAGATCATGGGCCAAGTTCGAGAAATATATTTGAATATTTTTGTGAAAAGGATCTCTAGATAGAGCCATCATATTGGCATAGCCTTAGGTAAGTGTCAAGTTGAATGTGTTAGGAAATTAGGAGCCACAAATATAGCAGCAGTGACAGCTGTTTTATAAGAATTGCTTATTTTGTTGAAGATAAAAAGTTTGGCCTCTTAATGATGATGCAGCTGGTCTCCTAAAAAGCCTGCAAGACACTAGGGAAAGTTATTTTAAGCATTTGGGTATCCTGCCTTTTTGACATATCAATACTGTTCCTAATAAAATATTTACTCAAACTATTTCTTTGCTTTCAGAGTAAATCCCTGTCAGTGAAGAGAGCATCCCCTCCACCAATCACTAGCAACTCCAAAGAGAATGGAGTCCATGAAGAGCTGGACCAGGATCAGCAAGACCTTTTTGCAGGTAAGTGTGAACTCTTTCAGGCTACTATAATGAAAGCTATTTTGGCCTTGTCTTCCTTACCAAACTTCTGGCTTGAATTACATTAAAACAATACATGGTATCCTAAAAGTCTTATCAGCTCAGAACTGAACCAAGCATTTTGGAACCCCCACTATTTGTTGAGCATAGCATTTGTAAATTCCATACTTTCAGATTTCTTACAATGTTGTAAGGACAATATGTAAGAATATGAAATGCTAAATGATAGGAATACAGGATAAGTTGGACAGGAAAAGGCTAGAGGCAGGAAGATTAATTAGTCTTTTGCATTAGTATAAATGTAAACTATGAGACTGAATTAGAGAATTATATTTATTATAAAAGAAAAAGACAAATGCTAAGGAAGAATTGACAAAATTTGGTGATTGGTGTCTTAAGGACTAGAAGGAATTAAGATTAAAAAATAATAAGATTTTTATCCTGGATGGGAAACTGGAACCCTTACCAGAAATTGCATGTGAAGGTAAAACTGATTTAGGGAGGAAGAGTAGGTGATAGTTTTTAGAAAAATTATCAAAATAAAAAATGTTCAGCAAATAGAAATATAGGAGCAAAATGTTAAAAAGTTCAGGAAAGGTGATATTGATGTAAGTATTATCACTTCCAGGTAAAAGCAAAGTTATGGAGTCTTTAAGGAAGAGACCATGTGGGGAGAAAAGAACTGAATACTATGAGCTAAATCTTAGGGAATACCCACATTTGATGAGTAGGAAGAAGTAAAGACAATTATCAGAGATTTAAAGTTATATTAGAATCTCTACCAGGATTTTTAAAGAATTCTCTAAATCATTTCCCTTATGGAACTTAAAATGCTCTTGGGGGAGAAGTGAAAAAAGTTAATAACTTTTGTCATTATTTCCCATGAAACTCAGTGGGAGTGGGGGGAACACTTAACTTTCTTGGCTTCGGGTCTAAGCTATTTGGGTGGTGTTACTATATAAGAAAATGTAGAATCTTTTTGGATTTTATTCATTAACTTCCATATGTATGGAAGTATAGACAGGCTTTTATTTTTTTTTTATTTTATTTTTTTTTAATTTTATTTGCATAACATATGTGTGGGTAATTCTTCAACAATAATCCTTACATAGCTTTCTGTTACAAATTTTTCCCCCCAACTCCCCACCCCTCCCCTAGACAGGATATCTACTACATGTTAATTATGTTAAAATATTGGCAAATCGAATATATGTGTACATATTTCCAAACTTATCATTGCTGTGCAAGAAAAATCTTATCTACACAAACGATATATCAGATAAAGGAAACACAATGTAAGCAAACATCAATCAAGGAGTATGAGAATGTTATGTTGTGGTCCACATTTCACAGCCCTCTCTCTGGGTGTATATGGCTTTCTTCAGTGAACAATTAGAGGTGGTTTGAAACATTTCATTGTTGAAGAGAGCCATGTCCATCAGAATTGATCGTCATATAGTACTGTTGTTGCCATGTATAATGATCTCCTGGTTCTGCACATTTCACTCAGCATCAGTTCATGTAAGTCTCTCCAGGCCTCTCTGAAATCATCTTGCTGGTCATTTCTTATAGAACAATAATATTCCATAATATTCATATACCATAATTTATTTAGCCATTCTCCAATTGAAGGGCATCTATTCAATTTCCAGTTTCTAGCCACTACAAAAAGGGCTGCCACAAACATTCTTGCACATGTGGGGCCTTTTCCTTCCTTTATGATTTCTTTGGGATATAAGCCCAATAGAAATGCTGCTGGGTCAAAGGGTATGCACAGTTTGATAACTTTTTGAGCATAGCTCCAAATTGCTCTCCAGAGTGGTTGGATCCGTTCACAGCTCCACCAACAATGCATCAGTGTCCCAGCCCTCCCACATCCCCTCCAACATTCATCATTAACTTTTCCTGTCATTTTAGCCAATCTGACAGGTGTGAAGTGGTACCTCAGGGTTGTCTTGATTTGCATTTCTCTGATCAACAGTGATTTGGAGCACCTTTTCATATGACTATAAATAGTTTTAATTTCATCCTCTGAAAATTGTCTGTTCATATCCTTTGACCATTTATTGATTGGAGAATGGCTTGAATTTTTATAAATATGAGACAATTCTCTGTATATTTTAGAGATGAGACCTTTATCAGAACCCTTAAATGTAAAGATGATTTCCCAATTTATTGCTTCCCTCCTAATCTTGTCTGCATTGATTTTGTTTGTACAAAAACTTTTTAACTTAATATGGTCAAAGTTATCTATCTGGTTTTCAATTAAGAGTTCCAGTTCTTCTTTGGACATAAATTTATTCCATCTCCATAGGTCTGAGAGGTAAACTATACCTCTATTACATTCCTCTAATTTACTTATAGTATCACTCTTTATATCCAGATCATGAACCCATTTAGATCTTATCTTGGTATGTGGTGTTAGATGTGGGTCAAGCCCTAATTTCTTCCACACTAGTTTCCAGTTTTCCCAGCAGTTTTTGTCAAATAGTGAATACTTATCCCAAAAGCTGGGTAGACAGGCTTTTATTAAGCATTCACTTTTGACTGTGATAAAAGCTAAATTAGAATAAATGGACAATAATTCTTAAACTCAAAAAAGGGAATACCTAAAGTAAAATCCTAAAAGTTTATATAAGTATAGAAAGCCTACTAATTTTTTCAGCATCTATGATGATGGGTTTTTTCCTCTTAATAGTAATAGTATTTTGTTTTTTCCAATTACATATAAAGATCATTTTCAACATTTATAAGATTTTTATTTCCTCCCCCACCCCCGTATGGCAAGCAGTCTGATATAGATTATATTATAGAATCATATTGAACATATTTCCACATCAGTCATGTTGTGAAAGAAGAATCAGAACAAAAGGGAAAAACCACAAGAAGGGGGGGGGGAGTGAAAATCATATGCTACAATCTGCATTCAGACTCTGTAGTCATTTCTCTGGATGTAGATAGATTTTATGATGGTGATTTTGAAATGTAAGTGAATCCTTTGATACTGTTCTTTCCAGTTAGTGTTTGTTGCCAAAGCTTCTGAGAGATGGCCCTGAAGGCATTATACCATTTTTTTTTTTCAAACTAGTAAAAAGGAAAACTATTATTCTTCTTGGGTTTCAAATAGAACTATAAATTTATAGCAAATTATAAAGCTTCTGAGCAATGCACTAAAAAGCTAAAAATATTGAATTAACAGTATTTCCAAATTCATATTCATACATTGAGTTAGGGTTTAAACAGTTAGGCTGAGGCAGAGTACACCAAAGACCTAAACTTGTTGCAGATGGAAGATTATTTGTTCTAGGTAAAGAATGCCCAAATTATTCTGTCTTTGTGTAATTTTTTTCTTTCCTCAGTAGTAGCCTCTGTTTAGACCTATATTGTATACTTTCTCCTTCTTCCCTCCCTTACAGATCAGATTTAGTTTCTTATGAGACTGAAGGATGTTATTTTTTACAACTTTTACCACAAGTTACAATTTTTTTTATAAAGATGATCCATATTAAATGATCTAAACACCATATTAGGATTTTATTATCCAAGCTACTGGCTAAAACTACAGGATCCTAGTGCTTGCTTTCTTTTTAGCACCAATTGAAAAGCATTTATGTCCCATACCATAAGAGAATTTTTCTTTGATTTACAAAGACTGAAAGAGAATACCATCTATTCAAGTAAGTGACTAGACATTCATTAATGGAGATTATCTAGATATGTTGATATACAGAGTATTTACTTTGGATTCTGGACGTTTAATCCTTTTATTCGAGTTCTAAATAGATTTGTTTTAGTTGCCTAAAACTCTCAGTCCTTTAAGTTTGAGCCCACAGTGTATATTTATACATACTCTCATATGAGAGTATTTTATTTTTTCCAATTACATATAAAGATCATTTTCAACATTTATAAGATTTTGATTTCCTCTTGTATGAGAGTCTATAAATACATGCATGTGTGTACACATCCTCAATCTTTGATTTGATTAGTGCTCCCAGTGAGATATCTCCTACCAGTGAAAATTGTTGATTGCTCTGTAATTTGTCTTAAAGAGGTGTCTGAGGCATTGAAAAGTGAAATGGCATACAACCATTATTTATTTAGTATTTTATTTCCCTAATTATATGTAAAAGCAATTTTTAACATTCATTTCTAAAACTTTGAGTTTCAGATTCTTTCCCCCCCTTCATCCTCTTCATTCCCTCTCCATTGAGAATGCAAGCATGCATTCTCATGCATGCAAAAAACATGAAAAACATTACCATGATAATGTTGTGAAAGAAAACAGATCCCCTTTCCTCATAAAAAACTCAAGAAAAATAAAGTTTTAAAAAGTACACTTCAATCTGCTCAGATACCATCGGTTCTTTCTCAGGGTATGGATAGCATTTTTTATCATAAGTTTCTCAAAGTTGTGGATCATTGTCTTACTGAGAATAGTTATGTCATTCACAACTAGTCATCTTACAATATTGCTGTTACTTTGCACACAGTGCATTTCACTTTACACCAGCTCACAGAAGTCTTTTCACGTTCTGAGAGCATCCTGCTCATCATTAATTATAGCACAACAATATTCCATCATAAACACAAAATACCAAGGTTTACTGCTCAGTTTCCAATTTTTTGTCCCCAGAAAAGAATTGCTGCAAATTTTTTTTCTCTTTTTATCTTTTTTGGGATATAGACTTAGTAGTAGTATTGCTTGGATCAAAAGGTATGCATAACAATCATTTATCAAAAGCAGGGCTTCAACAAGACTTGTTCTATTTGATTCCATCTCATATTTAAACTATCCAAAATCAATTAATCAAATGGAAAAAAATTATTAAAAGCCAGCTATGTGCCAGAAACAGTGCTAAGTGTTGGGGAAACAAAAAGAGACCAAGACAGTCCCTGCCATCAAAAAAATTAACAGTTTAATGGGGGAGACAATAAACAAATAAGTTATTTTTGTTTAGTCACTTCAGTAGCACCTGACTCTTCAATTTTCTTTTTTTCTTTTTTTTTTTTTTTTTTTGATTTCCAGTAGTATTTTGTTTTTTAAAATATTTATAAAGGTAGTTTTTAACATTGATTTTTGTAAGACTTTATGTTCCAATTTTTTCCCCCTCTCCCTAAGACAGCAAACAATCTGATATAGGTTAAATATGTTCAATTCTTGTAAACATTTCTATATTTGTCATGTTGTACAAGTGGACCAAAAGGGGAAAAAAAACATGAAAAAGAAACAAACAAAAATGCTTTGATCCGCATTCAGTCTCTATAGTTCTCTCTGCATGTGGATGCCATTTTCCATTGCAAGTTTATTGGAATTGCCTTGATTTACTGCATTGTTGAGAAGAGCCAAGTCCATCACAGTTAATCATCACATAATCTTCTTGTTGCCATGTATAATGATCTCCTGGTTCTGTTCATTTCGCTCAGCATCAGTTCATGTAAGTCTCTCCAGGCTTTCCTGAAATTATCCTGCTTGTCATTTTTTTATAGAGAAATAATATTCCATTACATTCATATACCGTAACGTGATGGGCATCCACTCAATTCCCGGTTCCATTTGGGATTTTTTTGGCAAAGATACTGGCGTGGTTTGCTGTTTCTTTTTCCTTTCATCCTACTGATGAAGAACTGAGGCAAACAGTGACTTGTACAGGGTCACATAGCTAGTGAGTGGTGAGAGACCAGCTTTGATTTCAGGAAGATGAGTCTTAACTCCAGGCCTGAAACTCTATCCACTGAGCCTCCCCCCATATAAATATGTAAATATATGCATATATATGCGTATGTGTGTGTGTGTGTAAAATGTCACATATATACAGAATACGTGGGAATTAACAGAGAAACTGCTAGAATTAAAAGGGATTGGGGAAGGGTTCAGGAATAAAGAGTTAATGGGTGGGGCAGCTAAGTGGTACAGTGGATAGAGATTTGGAACATGGATGTGGACTTGGGAGATCTTCAGTGGCTAAGAAGACCAGCTTTTGCTTCATGTCAAATTAATGTGTGTCACTTCAAGACAGTTGTGAAATTGCTTCAGGAAGCCAGACTAAAGTGACTGTTACCCTACTTTCTGCTTTTACTACAGCCTTTTGACCACGTAGAATCCCTAACCATTAGCAGTAAAGAGTTCTGGTGATTCTTTCTTGTAGCATTCTCTTAGAATTGGATCTGTCACTTTAGCAGTGAGGGGTGCAGTGATTGCATGCAATCTATTTGTAGATGCCACGGTCGAGCTGTCTCTGGATAGCACACACAACCACCAGAAGGATGAGTTGGCCAAAGCACTTCCTTCCTTCTCTCCCCAAGAAGTCACAAATTCTTCATGCAAGTCACAGCCAAAGAACTATGAGGAGGTAAGAGTTTGGACTTGTTGAATTATAGAATGAGCTGCTGTTAATCTAGATCAAGAGGGCTCTTTGACAAATTTTTTGTGATACTAATGAAAGCTCTTATAGTTAATGTGCAACAAGAGAGTTCAGTACAAGTTAGCGTTTCAGTAAGAAGATATATTTTCCAAGTGTCAATATAATGGCTTTTTTTTTTTTTTTTGCACAGTAATAATTAGCACCTGGGATGGGTAGGTGGGATTTAGGCACTTTAACTGTTTATTTAACTTTCTTGGTTTCATCAAAGTGTTTTTGAAAAAGAACACAGTTTAATATTATGAGAGAAGTCTATTTAACACTCTTAATATAAACACAAGATAAGATTCTTTTGGATTTTAACCCTCATGATTTTTTTTTCCAAAAAGCTGGAGGAAGAAGAACAGGAGGACCAGTTTGATCTAACAATTTGCATAACGGATCCAGAAAAGATAGGTGAGTACTTTAAATTATTGTAGACCACAGGTGTGTCAAACATGAGACTATCATCCTCTACACTACATCCCAACCATATTAAAATGTAATTGGGAAATTAATAAAATAAATACAGATGCAATTTAAAAAAATAGATAATATGATGTCTTAAAACTTAAGTCAGGAGCAACACAAAGGGCTCCTTCCTTATGGTTTAATGTGTTTCTTCTCCTTTTTTCCCCATTCTATTTGAGTTTCACACTTCCATTGTAGAGTACTTACTCCCATCACTGTGTTATGGAAATGTCTTCATTTTATGAATAAGGAACAGGTGCATCAAGGTGGAGATTTGATCAGGTTAGATTTTCTTAGCCCCCTGGAGAAAAAATAAAGTATAATGGTTTGTTCAGAATTAAGTTCCTCCTGGCTATGTGTAGTATTTGAAGGCTCATTCGTAACTGGAAAAGTAGATACTTCTTTTTTTTCCCACTTTGCTTTAAGTTTAAGTGATCAGCAGAGAAGCACAAAACCTCTGAAAGACTCAACTGGTACTGGACTCGGGTTTTGAAGGAGTTCAGGGGACCTACTGAGCTGTAAAAGAGAATAAATACATACATACCCATATTTCCAATCTCTACAGGTCACTGTGAATTAACTATTATAAAAAAGCAAAGGCAATAGAATTTTTTAAATGTTTAGTAGGAAGAAAACTATTAGGGAGAAAGTCTGAAGTCTAATTTGGGTTATGCTCTATAGGATTCAATAGATCTTATCCTTTTATGCTCACCCTCCTAGCAACTAATTAAACTCATATCTAGTGGGTCCTTGGTTTCTAGTACTATTATTGCTCAGAAAGCAGCTACCCAAGACTATTTTAGAATCTGAGGTCTAATCTTCACTGGAACACCTTCTGTTTATTTTGTTTATTCAATTTGTGCTTCTCATTCCTCATATTTGATAACTAAATAAATTAGAATTGCTCCCCCAAAATTCCCTCTCACATCCTCTGCAGCCTTGTAGACATCGTTTTAATTATTGTAAAATATTCGGGAACCAACACATGTGAATAATATTTATGATAGGCCATTTCCCAAACTTTCTCCCCCTTACTTTTTGGGAGATACTCTGTTTCCCCTCTCATGTTATGTATGCACTAATAAAGCAAATACAATTCAAAGAAAGCTGTTACTAGCTTTACTTCTCTTCAGTTCTTTATAATCTACAGTATTTTGCTTTCATGAAATTTGTATAGATATACTAAGAATTTTTGGTCATTTTGGAAAGTGCCTAAAAGGATTGGAGTTTCAAGTATATCTTGCTATGGACACTGTGAATAGCCTTTAGGCATTTTGACAGAAGTATAGAGTTAGAGCAGTTAGAACCTAGATTTATGTCCTAGATAAAGAAAGAGATCTTAAAACATTTTTGTGGCCTGGACCATTTTTGTAGTTTGATAAAACCTATAGCCATCTCCTCCAAAATGCATGTAATGAAATATATAGGATTTCAGTAACAATCTGCAAAAGTTAGTCGATAGCAGATGTGGGATTAGAATACTTTGTCTTAATTCTTTGTCCAGTTAGTCTAAAGAAAAAATATTAGTGAGGAATAGAAAATAAGTACTAAACTAAAGATGCTAAATGGTATAAAATTACTTCTAAAGAATTATAAAGGTTTAAAAAAAAGAAGAAAGCCACCTTGGTTTTTTTTCACTATTTTTTGAGTATATTTCACAAAAATTTGTCACATCTGGTCATCTGTTTTGAGATCAAACTGAGACAATTCCTCTTTCTGATCTAGGGCAGATCTTTCACTCTCCATCCCCTTTCAGCATTGATTTAGGAGGTCAGATCACTGTATCTCTTTGTTAACTAGATTTTCTTGTTTGGTATGGAGAGAGAGAAAATAAAACCTCTGGTGGGCAAAAAAACAAAACAAAACCTAATTCAGGACTGGAACTGTGGCTGCTTAGATTCTAATATATGTTTTTTCTGTGTTCAAATTGTCAATGGTTCCTTTATATGTCCAAATGGACCAGGTCAGATCTCTTTTGCAGAGAATACCAGTCTCTTGAATCTCAAATCATTCAGCAGTCAAAGGCTTTTTGAGAAAAATGACACCCTCTCCCCACTTCCCCCTTCTTGTCTCCCTACTAAAGGGAGATTTGTATGGCATTAGTCTGTCAGAAAAATCTTCTCTTGCTCTGGGCAAACTTCATAAATCAGAGAGATCAGTGTACTGTAGCATCAATGGAGAGAACTGAGACAAATATCTGAAAAAGAAGATCTTCCATAAAGTTGTACTATGGGTAGAACCACTTGTTTCCTTTTACATCCATTGCTTCCTTCTCCTTATTTTTGATACAGCCAGCAAATTGTTTCATTTTGGGCAGATGTGTATAACCAGCCCAAATATTGGCAGGGCAACAACCAATTGATTGTTAAGGGCCAATGCAGATCTTGGAGTATAAATAAGGCCTGGATTCAGAACAAAAAAGCTGAATCTATTGTCTTCCATCAAACTGGAATAGGCCCAGCATCCGCTGTGACATGTGTGTACAAGTCCTAAGGCAAAATGGAATTCTGTTTCTAGGAGGCTTTGTTAAACTTTGTAGCATAAGAAGTATCTTTTTTTGTTGTTGTTTAATTCTCTTTTATTTTCAGACCTGCATTATTTCCTTACCTCTCTGTCCCTTCCCCCAAGGTTCTTTGTTAGAACAAAGCTTCTATGGCTTTCAGTTTCAAGTCGAAATAGCATAGATCTGGAGCACTTTAAATGTTAGACTGGTCAGAAAACTGACTTTTATTTCCTCCTTGGTTCTTCTGTAGGAGATGGGATGAATGCATATGTAGCCTACAAAGTTACAACACAGGTGAGTCTGAGACAGAGCCTGATTCTTTAGACTTTTAGTAGATAATGTGTTCTCATAGTGAATGTGGATGGGAAGTTTCCACTTTATATGGAACTGTTGATTTGGCTGCTTAGAAACCCCTTAATTTCCTTGCTGAGTTTGCAAGATGGAACCAACTTTTATACTCCAATAGTTCCCCTAGATACTCCTTGGCAGATTTTCTCTGAGGTCTGGGAACTTACTGCAGAGTTTGAAATGAAGTTTATTTGAGTATTAGAATTGAATTGTTCTTTCATTTCAGTTGTGTCCAATTCTTCATGACTCCATTTTGGGTTTTCTTGGCTGTTACTAGAGCTGTTTGCCATTTATTTCTCCAACTCATTTTACTGATCAGAATACTGTGGCTAACAGGGTTAAGTGACTTGCTCAGGGTCACACAGATAATAAGTAAGATATAATAAGGGGATAGATTTAAGTTCAGGAAGATGAGTCTTCCTGATCCAGGCCTGGTACTTTATCCACTGTACCACCTAACTGCCTCTTTGAGAATTGGCAGTATTTCTGAGACTTTGGGTGGACCTTACCAGACTAATGCAGCAACCCATTTCAAGGCTCTTCGTTCTTTTCAGATGTCACAGAGGAAACTGACATCTTTCCTTCTGTGTCCCAATGGACTCTGGTCTTTTCATATAAATTTGACTTCATACTGACTTCATGCATATTAGGGAGACCACAAAGAGGGGGGAGGGGGAGAGAGAGAGAGTGTGTGTGTGTGTATGTGTTGGGGGGGGGTTTCTAGATATTTTTTAATTTCATCTCTTTTCTTTGGTATTACTTCTTTGACACCAGGAATTATATCTCTTTAATCAAGAGGCAATGGATGAGTATGATTAGATGGCCTCTGAACTTGATCTCTAAGTTGGAATTGGGCATTTATTTCTTTAGACAAAGTATTTCTCTAAAATAAGCAATTTGGAAAGAAGAAATTTGCTTGATTAATTCCTTATTTTCAGCTAATCTTGTTTTTGTCCCCAAGACCAGCTTGCCAATGTTTAGAAATAGGCAATTTTCAGTAAAAAGAAGATTTAGTGATTTTTTGGGACTCTATGAGAAACTTTCAGAGAAACACTCGCAGAATGGATTTATTGTCCCTCCTCCTCCAGAGAAGAGCTTAATAGGTGAGTTTGTAATCTGTGTCCTTCTAATTTTGTTAATTTTTTTTCTATGCATATAACAACTTCAGCAAAAAGCATTTATATAGTGCCTGTCATCATCTCTCTCTCTCTCTCTCTTTTTTTTTTAAAGAAATAATTACCTCATGTATACAGATAGAGCTTTTAGCAACACCACAGCTTCCCTCTAGGTGAAAGGGCGTCTTCAGTGATTTCTTAGAAAACATTCAAACAAATTATTCTTTTTATTTGGGAGTATTTGAAGATTTTGACCTCAAATTCCAGGATTTGTCTATGACATTATCAAAAACTAAAGAACCAGGAATTTTGCTTTTAGATACCATTAGAGATCAGGAATTTCATAATTCATCATACTCCTAGCCTAAAGTAAAGTGAATGAAGATATCATTTAACTTTTGCCCTGTGGGGTAAACTGGTATTGCTTAATATTAGTTTTAAAAGATTGAGATTATGGAATGTAAAGTCAGTCCTTGTTCTTAATATATTCAGTCTAATGAAGAATTCACTTCACCTTTTTTAAAAAAAATTGTTGTTTGCTTGATTACATAATTATGCTTTGGGGATGTCATGTTGAAGTGTCACATTTTTATTATTTTTATTTTTCTGCTCATTGGCTTTGTCACAAACTTAACCTGTTGCATGCTTGTTTTTTGTTTTTTTCAAATTCTACTCCAGGAATGACTAAAGTGAAAGTTGGGAAAGAAGATTCTTCTTCTGCAGAATTTCTAGAAAAAAGAAGGGCTGCTCTAGAAAGGTACTATTAAGAGCAGATGTCTTCCTGGTTGGTAAAAAGACTGCTATTTTCAAAAGGAATGATTTATAAATTTCAGTCAGAATTAAGATCTATTCTTAGCAATAACATTTTGGCTAGATGAGTGGAAACTAAATGACTTGATAGATACATCAACTCTGAGTATGTGAGATTTTTTTCCCCTCTGTTTTAGTTTTTTTCTAAACATTTCTTCTCCCTTTTCCAGGGAGGAAAGTACTATTTGGTTCTGCCTGTCCTGAGTTCAGAAAGCTTACTCACATCCTGCTTTTTGAATGATGTTTCACCTGGTTGGTTGTTAATAATGTAATCTAGAATGTGTTTACTAGCTCAGGCATATTCAAATATTTGATCAGAATGGGAACATTTTAATTGAAGGAAAAGGTTGTGACAAGGAACAGAATGATATAAGCTGCATATCTGGGCTAAAACCTATGAGTCCATGTAAATTAGCAGAATGTATTGCTTTTCCTAGGTATCTTCAGAGAATTGTGAACCATCCCACCATGTTACAGGATCCTGATGTCAGAGAGTTCTTAGAAAAGGAAGATGTAAGTATTGAGTAGATCAAACTGTACTTCAGTGGGATATCTGCCTATGGAGTATATTCATTAAAATTACTCAATAGATTTTTTTTTTGAGCATCTAGTATGTACATATATACCATAATAGTAGGCTATATATCCTAGTCCTCTTCTAACTCCAGTGTGTCTTCTAATCCCAATATATATCAAGAATTTTACTTCTGAATAAAAAAGCAGAATAACTGTTTTGATTTTGGACAGTGATCCATTGAGGCATTGTCCCTGTAGGTAATATTTGTCTTTCTACACTTGGCAGTGTGCTAAAAGATGGGAGAGTTTATTAAACAATAGATAATAATTTCAGAGCTCTTCCAAATTATAAATAAGATAGTAAATTATACTTTAAATCTTTATAAGTAATTTGTGGTCTCCTGACTAATTTTCTTCCTATCAGAACCCAGAACCTTAAAATCATTAGAAAGTGCTTGCTTTCCACTCATTGGTCCTGTCAAGGAACATGATTGGAGAGCAAATTAATGTTGAAATTCCTAGGACAATTAAAATAGCTTCTAGATATCAAATGTCTTAGTCTTCTAAAACTGAGCTATGTCCTTAAAGATTAGTCTTACGATATTTTTCCATTGAATGAGAAAGCAGAATGAGGATAATGGAGAACTTGTGATTTGTAGTTTTTCTTCCCTGCTCCATTGCCCTTGTTGTGTATACAGCATACCTTTTAAAGAGCTAAGACATGTTAAGTCCTATTTTTTGTTAGTCCAAGAGAACTTTTCACTTCAAACAAAATCATATTAAGGAGTTAGGTTGCAAGATTTCAACATAAGGTTATTTGACTGCTTAATACACATGATGGACTTTACTCCTGAACATAATAATAGCTAGAGAATTTATTCTATTTATTTTATATTACTGAATTATTAATCTTGACTCTATATTGACAGGAACAGTCGATCTCCCTTTTAAAAAAACAAAAAAAGTAGTGATTTTTGTTTGAGTTTAATGGTTCATATATAGTAGAATCTTCTTGCAGTGGTCTCTAAAACTAAATACCTGTTTTGAGGGGATGAAAAGTGGAGGACAATCATCACTACCTTATTATTCGCCCATGGTGTGTCACATTGTTTTCTGTTAAGTACTTTTATTTTAAAAGCACTTCACCTTTTTTGTGATAGGAACCCTTTCTAATTCTAAGATCTGTATTCCTTGGTCTTTTTCTAATTCCCAAGCTGAAGTATCCATTAGATGTGATTAATTTACCCTCACCTCACAGTTTCATTGGAGAATTAAGGATGTTACAAGTTATTATTAAAAAATCTTTTTTGTTGTAAGATATCTTTGTTGATGTGAGATAAAATTAACATAAGTCAGCAACTTATGAAAGAGAACTAAGAGTTTTTGGCAAGTGTCATTTGAGAGCTGGAGTGTTTGCCATCTGTTTGACACTTAGTTACACTAATAAGAATTATTGGCTGCTATCCTTCAGGTATAACTTATCATCTCTGTCTACTTGGTCTTACAGTTGCCACGAGCAGTGGGTACACAGACATTGAGTGGAGCTGGTCTTCTCAAGATGTTTAACAAAGCTACTGATGCAGTGAGCAAAATGACCATCAAGATGAATGAATCCGACATTGTGAGTAGCCTCATGCTCCTTTAGGCCTCTTCTTTAAGGTTTGTAATCTTAATAATAGTCATTTATATAATGCTTTATATTTTTTAAATAGTATTTTATTTTTCCAAATACATGCAAAGATAATTTTTGACATTCACCTTTACAAAACCTTGTGTTCCAAATTTTTCTCCCTCTCCTCCCTCCTTCTTCCCCAAGACAACAAGCAAACCAATATAAGTTAAACGTGCAATTCTTCTAAACATTTCCATATTCGTCATACTGTGCAAATAAAATCAGATCACTAGAGAGAAAAACATGAGGGGGGGGAGGGAGAGACAAGCAAACAAACCCACAGCAACAATAAAAAAAAAAAAGGTAAAAATAATATGCTTTGAACCACATTCATTCTCCATACTTCTCGCTTTGGATGTGGATGGCACTTTCCATCACAAGTCTATTGGAATTGTCTTGGATCACCTCATTGTTGAAAAAAGCCACGTCCATCACAGTTGATCATCACATACTTGTCTTGTTGCTTTCTACAATGTCCTCCTGATTCTACTCATTTCTCTCAGCATTAGTTCAGGCAAGTCTCTCCAGGCCTCTCTGAAATCATCCTGCTGGTTGTTTCTTACAGAACAATAATATTCCATAACATTCATATACCACAATTTATTCAGCTATTCTTCAATTGATGGGCATCCATTCAGTTTCCAGTTTCTGGCCATTACAAAAAGGGCTGCCACAAACATTTCTGCACATGTGGGTCCCTTTCCTTCCTTTATGATCTCTTTCGGATATAAACCCAGTACGGACACTGGTATGCACAAATTCCAAATTGCTCTCCAGAATAGTTGGATCATTTCACAACTCCACCAACAATGTATCAGTGTCCCAGTTTTCCCACATTCCCTCCAACATTCATCATTATATTTTTTCTTTCATCTTAAATGCTTTATATTCAGCACAACACTTTACATATATCATTCCATCGGGTCTTCCCAACAGTTCTGTCAAGAAAGAACTACAGATTTTATCCCCATTTTACAGATGAGGAACTTAAGGCACATAGAGGCAAAATGTGATATACAATTAGTAAATGTCAAAGGCAGGATTTAACCCTCAGCTTATCTTGCTATCAGGCCCGGCATTCTTTCCACTCTGCCCCACTGCCTCTCTTATAGGATCTCAGCCTCTCTTGTAGGCTCTCAGCTGTTGGTTACTCAGAAGTCCCTAGACTTTCTGAAAATCCAAGACTGCAAACTTTGAAAGTGTTCTATATTTATCTTACAAGTTTCTAGGAAGCTGAAAAACACAATTCTTCCCTTCTGAAAAAGAAAAAAATCCCAAAGAAACCCACTATGGTTTTTGGCTTGTCTCTTTCAGTGGTTTGAGGAGAAACTCCAGGAGGTAGAGTGTGAGGAGCAACGTTTACGGAAACTACATGCTGTTGTAGAAACTCTAGTCAACCATAGGAAAGGTAATGATTTCTGGAATGTACTTGGAACTGGAGCAGATTGATGCTTGACACATGTAAGCCAGAGATAGGGGCTGCTGTTGTTAAGGTCTCTAGAGCAAAGTTAAAGTGCTCATTCCATCCAGTTGGGTGAGTTTAGATTTTAAAGATCTCTCCTATATATCCTGGCAGAAGAATGACTTTTTAGTCATAGGAGTGTTATTTTCTATTTGAGAAGGACTTCTAAGGAAAGGAACCCAAACACAGCATTGTGCTAGGATATATTTTCTTCAAAACTACGTGTTTTGTTGGTTTTCATCTTAAATAATATTACTTACTCTGCCATTTTAATGATATTGCAATGTAGATGCGTTAAAGGATAGGGGAGAAAGTATAGATATCCTAGTTTTACTTTACTTTAGATCTTGTTGCCTTTTCAAAGTAAGACCTGCTTAGAACTAGCTAAATTAGTCTTAATTTGATCTCTTCCTTTTCTCTTTACTGACTGAAAATATTAATAAATGTATGTAACAGGGAGAAGTTATTAACTTGATGATAATGATCCCTTACATTTATATGGTACTTACTATCACAACAACCCAGTGAGGCTTGCCCAAGCTGAGCCTGTGGGTATCAGCTTTAGAGTGATCAGTAGCCCTGTTGGCTTATTTATTAACTTGACTCTTGTTGCTGTACAGCATGACCCCAAGTCTTCATTAAGTAGTTGTATTTGGTCTGCTTTTACTGATTTTCTCTTTTAACCTAAGGCAGCATTTTATGTGTTTCTCACAATGTAAGTCTCTCTTATATTTCATTATATATGTTAGTTGTGGTTACCCCTTGGGTTGCATAACCCTTAGTGCTATATGTTCTGGAAGGAGTCGGGGGTTTCTCCCCTTAATCTCCAGAAATTGTATCATGTATTTAATTTTTCAGCCTTTGGTCTGAAGAAATCTTCATTACCAGAAGGTTGGCTACAAAGTGGGTGAGAGTGGGGGCTTTTCTGATCTCATTTTTAGCCATAATAGTAAATGCACATCTTTAAAATCTAGTGGGATTATATGGTAAAGTGGAAGAAACACTCTGGAGTCAGAGGCCATGGGTTCAAAGTATGGCATAATCGCTTATTACCTGTGGAACCCTGGGAATCATCCATCTCCCCGAACCTCACTTTACTCATTGGTAAAATGAGAGAGTTGGATTTAAATGGTCTCTGCAGTCCATCACAGGAGCTGGGATCTATATTATCCAAGGAAATGCAGAAATCCTGGATCATTCAGAGCACTAAAGAGTGTTAGATTAGGAAAGGGTTTTCTTTTACTCTTTTAAAAATGTTTCCCTTTTTATTCCTTTTCTCAGAGTTAGCACTAAACACAGCCCAGTTTGCAAAGAGTCTGGCTATGCTCGGGAGCTCGGAGGACAACACTGCCCTGTCCCGGGCTCTGTCCCAGCTGGCCGAGGTGGAGGAGAAGATCGAACAGCTGCACCAAGAGCAGGCCAGCAACGACTTTTTCCTCTTGGCCGAGCTCCTGAGTGACTACATCCGCCTGCTGGCCATAGTCAGAGTGAGTGTCTTGGTGTGCCCTCTCTCTGCCTGGGGTTTACCAGGGAAGTTGCTTTTCCTTCCTCTAGCGTGCAGGTGATTAGAGTGGTAGATGTGAAGTCAGGAAGACCTGGGTGCTTATTGACAGCTGGGCCAGTCACTTTGTCACCTTGAGAACAGCTTGCGCCTATTCTTTGATTAGCTGGAGTTAGCGCTTACTATAAATTTGAATTTACATATATTTAAATTGAGACTTTTATCAGAGAAACTTGTTCCATAGATTTTTTTGGTCTATCATGAAGTGGAAAAAATATTCCTCTTGTCTTCTTGTGGCTCCAGTGTGAATGCCACCCAGAAACAGGCTTAGCATTGTAGGGAGGAATAAAAGTGGGGGGCCAAGGGCCTGGTGAGGGGTACTGCGCCTGCCCTCCAAGCGCACACCATTCTCCTGGCCAGGTTAGGTACAAACTCATAACCAAGTAACGAAGCGGTTGAGGGTGTCTCTAAATAGAAAAGCTAGCACTTATTTTGAGTTAAGTTTCCATTCCTGTCTGTCCCATAAAAGCAGCCTTAGAGTTATTTGTTGCCTAGGCTCAGTGTCAAAGGAGGTGAACCCTTGACTTGGAACAGGCCTCCATCTCCCCTCTCCCCCCCAGCCAGGGGCATGCATATGCATGGAAGCCTCTACAGATACAGCCATTAAGGAAGCCATGGCTGACAATGACAGTCACTAATTTACATTTTGTTCAGAACAGTGAAGCTGTTTATTAATGTTGTGCTCATTCTCTTCCCCCATGAAATTTTATTCCTTATTTTATTTTTTTTTTGCCACTAACTGGTATGATGAAAACTAGGAAAATAACTTCCAGTGGAATTCCTAGAACAATCTGTGTCCTGATCCTGGAGCTACCTGAAAATAGAACTGTTTCTGGGCAGAGCTCTGCAAAAGACATTCTGTCTACTCTTGTTGGCTCATTTTCTGGGTTCTGTGGGACCTGGGACATCTTATTTATTGGTGGTTTGGCCAAGGAGGCTCATCCATAGTTCCCAAAGTATAGTTAAGCACAGCATGCTTAACTGGGGTTGTACTACTAGCTATCCCATGAAAACATTGCTGCTGTTCCTAGACAGATATTCTCCTGGAAAACTGTTCTGGCTCCAGCTCTGTTACCATTCAATGTTGTTTAGTGTTGGGAAAATGAGAAGAGTTTCTTATTCCTCTATTCTGAGCCTAGAATAACAGCAACTAAAACACACTGAAATAGGCCCTAGCTATGATTGGAAAAATAATCTCCAGTGAAATGGTTTATTACTTTTCAGCCTATCCAGGTTTATTACATTTTGTCCCCCTTTGGCGCAGTCTGTGGTTCCCCCCAAAGTGGTTTTTTTACTGCTTCTCACATGTGAACATCTTTCTTGTGTATCTGCCTTTGTTCAGGTTGCCTCCTGTGCCTAGAGTGCAGTCCTAGTTTCCCCTATATCACTGGAAGCCCAGTTCATATTCTGCCTCTTATATGCAGTTTTTCTTATCGTCCTCCCCCAAACTTCTAGTTCTCCCCTAAGTACCTCGTATTTATTTTGTGTGATAGTCTGTAGTTGTGTAAGAATGTTCCTCCCTTCCTTTAATGCAAAGACTGTTTCTTTTTTTATCTTCACATCTCCATTACTGAGAACACTGCTTAGGGTGTAACTTTTTAATAAATACTTGTTACTTGATTATAATGAGGTATAGGGTATAAGGTCATCTCCAAAGATTCACCTTTTCCTATCTTATTTAGTAATGTGACCTGAAATGTAGGTGGGTTGTAATGTTAATTGAGAAGGGGAACTAAAGCAGACACTGTTCTCTTGCTATCTCCTCAGGAGCCAGATGTAAGCAAAGCTCATAGTAAGGAGGCCAAGAAGGTGGCCCTCGAACTTCTGAATTGGGAAATAAGGGAGAACTGTCTTAGAGAATTGAACTGTCATTAATTAAGGAAAGGTCTATTCCTGAAGATACAAAAAAAGGCCAATTTCTGCTTTTTGAGATCTCTTGCAGCTGTTTGAAGTCTGTAAAAAAAAAAGGGGGGGGAACTTGCTTATAACGATGATAACTCTTGTACATGTTCTTTAGAGCCCTATGACCACTGAACCTTGGTTATGAGATTGGATATCAGGAAAAAACACTGGATGAACATATCATAGAACAGATGGTGTTCAACTCACTGCCTTAAACTCCCCAGTGCAGCCCAAACCAGACTAAAATGTTATTGGGAAATATTAAATCAAATAAATAAAAACAGCATGACACAGATAATGTTAACTTGTAGTTTTCTTAGGCTAGATGTGGCTATGGGAATTGTTTCTGTGTGAGATTGACATCCCTGCTGTAGAACCAGATGGTTTCTCAATCAACCTTATGGCTTCTTCTTGAACCGTAAATCTCTGTAGTTCCCAAGGTTACGAGCCTTACCCTTTCTCCTTTCTCTGCACTTTCTCCCCTTTGTAATATCCTTGCCTGGCCTTCAAGTATCATCTTCAGATCATGTCCCAGACTTTGAGATGGAAGGAAATTCAACAAACATTTATTAAATAGCCACTGTGTGCCAGGCAAGACATCCTTTTTGAGTATCTGATCACTAGGAAGTTTTCTTCATATTAAGCAAGACCCTTTGCAACCTCTACCTGGTTCTTCTGGTTCCACTAGAGAGAAGTCCCGTTTCTCTTTACACAGGAGCCCTCCAGCTATTTGAAGACTAGTCTTAGCCTTCCCTTTTTAGGTTTTTCTTACTCAGGGTAAGCAGCCCCAGTGCCTTCCACTTCCCCATGACATAGATTTAAGATTCTTCACTGTTCTCTGGATACTCTAGCTTAGCAGTGTTCTTCTTTAATGGTGAGACCCACAACTAAATGTAATATTCCAGATTAGTCTGAGAAGGGAAGTCTACAAAGAGACAATCACCTCTTTATTCCTAGAAGCTGTGCCTCATTTAATGGAGCCCAAGATTTTACATTCACTTTTTGGGCTGCCATATATCACATAACTGTTTAGGATTCACTAAAATCCCTAGAGCTTTCTCGAACTACTGTCTAATGATTCCCTCGTATTTTTAAAGTTAATTTTTTTTAACATGGATATAAGACTTTACACTGACCACTATTAAATTTTATTAACTTACATATAGATCTAACTTGTCAAGATCTTTTTAGATCTCAAGACAGTCATATCAATAATTAGTTATCCTTCCCAGTTTTGTGTCATTTGTACATCTGCACAAAGTTGCTTTTATCCAAGTCATTGATAGAAAATGTTAGTTAACACTTAATTCACTCAGTTCCAAATGCAGCTAATTGTATTAGTGTATAGTCCTTATCTTTCCATCAGGAACTGTGTGAGCTTTTTGTCTATTGCTTTGCTGAAATCCAATTAAGCTGTATCTTTGTCATTTCCCTTATTTTCCAATTTTGTAATCCTCTTATAAAAAGGTAGGTTATTCTGGCATGACCTGTTTGATTAACCCATACTGGTTCTTTAGGACCATTGCTTTACTTCATCTTCCATTTCTTTTCATATCAAAGGATATAATTCATCCAAGCCTGATGAATTCATCAAGGATCACCAGGTGTGCTCTTACCTTCTTATTACTTTCCTTGAACATACATTCTTGGCAGAGAGAGTGGGTGTGTGTATCTACATTATATATAAATAAATCTGTTCTTAACTAGCCTGCTTGAGGGTGGGAGGGGATGAAAAGGGTAAAAAAAAAATAAAGTAAAAATGGTGCCCAACATAGAACAAAAGAACAATTTACAAGAAAATAAAAAATGGACACTCAAATATAATTTCTAATATGTATATTTTCTTGGACTGATATTTGTTGTTATATTTTTAATCCTCTCTGATGTTCTGCTGGGCACATGACAATGTTCTCTCTTGTTTTATTTCATTTTATTTTGTATTGCATTTCTGTTTTTCTTTTTTTCTTATTCTGTTTCTTAAAATAAATTTGGGGAGAAAAAATTTTTTCTAAAATCTGTTCTCCTTAGCCACAGCTGTGGAAAGCACTTACTAGTTTTCTCTTCTAATTATTATTATTATTATTATTGCTTTTTGCTGAGGCAATTGGGGTTAAGTGACTTGCCCAGGGTCACACAGCTAAGAAGTGTTAAGTGTCTGAGATCAGATTTGAACTCAGGTCCTCCTGACTTCAGGGCTGGTGCTCTATCCACTGCGCCACCTAGCTACCCCTCTTCCAATTACTTTTTGATGTGGCCCTTAGTATTTCAGCTCACTTATTTATTTGGAATTTATTGTAGTATATAGTACAAGATTTTGGTGACTGTAATTTTTGTGATGAGGAGATATAGGATAGAGCATGAGGTATAAAAGGAACTCCCATGACTGGTGAGGGCTTGGCTGCTCCTTTTTACTGGTGTTATGATTGCATTAAGCCCTGGAACCTCTGAAATAGAGGCTGTATTCACCCAGGAGTTGGGTCTAGCTGTTCATATAGGGAAAAACACCTGAGTGAATGGTGCCAGTTGTCCAGAGCATGATAAACTGTTAAGCTGGACAACCTGTGGCTGTCTAGATGTATGCCTTGGACTGAAATTGCAAAAGATGATGTAGAATTTTATATAAAACAAGAAAGTGAGCTAGATTGCTTTTGGGAAATCAGTAAGGTTTTTTAGTAACTCCAAACTTCTCCCAGGAAAAAGTCAGGTTTTTTTGTTGTTAGTATCTTCCACTGATATTGCATAATTCTGAGTCCAGAATGCTACAGTTTCAAAATTGAATTAAGAATTACCCAAAAAGGGGCAGCTAGGTGGCAGGGACCTGGAGGGTCCTGAGTTCAAATCTGGCCTCAGACATTAACACTTCCTAGCTGTGTGGCCCTGGGCAAGTCAGTTAACCCCAATTGCCTCAGGGAAAAACAAAGACAAAAAGAATTACCCAGAAGGATGAGTCCTGTAGTGGATATGAATGGGCCATAACATTCTAATAACAAAGAGTTATGGAAGTGAAATCATGTAAAGGATGTTACACCGACATGTCCTGCAAGGGGGCCATTCCCAGAACTAAGGAAATGCTGAGGTAGAGGCCCTCGTTCCACTCTTGACCACATACAGACATGGGGAGGATAAGGTCATTTCGTTCAGCAAACAGTTGTTATAAAGTATGTATAGGGTACCAGGCAGGAGGCCATGGGCCAGCATGGAGAGTCCAGGTGTCTGGAGTTTGAGTTCTGCCTTGGATGCCCACTGACTCTGATCCTATGCAAATCATGTCCCTTCTCTGTGCCCAGGCAACTCTAAGAGTTATCTTACAGAGCAGTTGTAGTTGTATCAGTCAGCCTTGTTTCTTCACTAAGGAGCTCTCTTACCCTCAAACATTCTAGATCCCTGGGAGCACAAAGAATAGTGAAAACATTCCTGTGCTAGTATTCAGAAGTCAGGAGAAAATATAGGTGCTAAGTGATGGAAGGGGAAAAGCCTTACTCCTTTAGGAAGTGACATTTGAACCATGCTTAGGAGGGCTTTATAGACTCTAAAAAGCAGAGAGGGAGGATAGACAGCCTGTATGTACTATGGTAAGGAAGCTGATGAAATGTCTTACCCATGGAACAACAGGAGAGCACACAAAAGAAGGGAATTGTGAAATCCATTTGGAAAGGTAAATTGAAGGCTTGTAATGAAAGTAAGAGGTCATCATGATATCCCAAAGATAAGAAAGAGCTACTGGGACTCTGGGAGCAGGACACAGTCAGACTTGTAGAATTTCACTTACCTTATTAGAAGAAAAAGAAAAAACAAAATACCTCAGAAGTTGTATATATTTTTTTTTTCCTTCTGTATCTTAAATCCATTATTTCTTTCTCTTTGAGAGCATGAACCAAAATCTTTCCTTTGGAACTATAAAAGGTCATTGTATCATAATTCTTTATGTTTTCAAAAATCATTTGTTTTTGTGGGATTATTATTGTTCTCATGGTTTCCCTTAATTTTTCATTGATCTATGAAAATCAAGTTTTGAACTCCAAATCTGTTCCTCCTTTCTCTTCCTCTTCCCTGAGATGATAAGCAATCAGATATACTTGTTTAGTTGTGCAAAACATTTACATATTAGTTATTTTGTAAAAGAAGGCTTGAACAAAAGAAAAAAAAATGAAAAATAGCATCCATCAGTCTGTCTTAAGACAGTATCACTTCTTTCTCTTGGATCATTCACAGAGTAGCATCATTCACAGTTCTTTATTGAACAATATTGCTAGTTACTGTTCATAGTGTTCTCCTGGTTCTGTTCACTTAACTATGCATCAGTTCATGTAAGTCTTTCTAGGTTTTTCAGAAACAATTCTGGTTATTTCTTACAGCATGATAATAATCTTAGTCATGCCCCAATTGATGGGCATCCCTTTGATTTTCACATAGGTCCTTTTCCCTTTTTTTGAATGTCTTTGGGATTCAGACCTAGTAGTGTTATTGCTGGATCAAAGGATATGCACAGTTTTATAATCTTTTGGACATAATTCCAAATGGCTTTCCACAATGGTTAGATCAGTTCACAGCTCTACTGTGCATTAGTGTCTCAGTCTTCCCACATCTAACATTTTCCTTTTTTGTCATATTAGCCAATCTGATAGGTGTGGGGTTGTTTTAATTTGCATTTCTCTAATCAATAGTGATTTAGAGCATTTTTTTCACAGGATTATAGAATTCCAAGTCTCCTCATTTCTTAGCCATTCCTCAGTTGGTTGACATCCCATTAGTTTCCAGTTTTTTGCCACTACAAAGAGGTGTTACAAAAATTTATATATATATGAGTTTTTTCTCTCTTTTTTTATTTCTTACATATAAGCTTACTAATTGTACTATAGAGCATAGACTTTTTAGTTACTTTTATTTTTAATTCCAAATTGCTTTCCAGAATGGTTGTGGCCATTCCTAGATCCATCAATAGTGCATCAGTGTGCCTGTTTTCCCAGTTCTTTCAGCACTTAACATTTCCTTTTTTAGTCATCTTTGACGTTCTTATGGAGGGGAGAAATTTCAGAATTGCTTTAATTTGAATTTTCCTAATTAAGTGATTTGAAGTATTTTTTTCATATGCATATAAATAACCTAGGTTTCTACCCTTGAACTGCCAGTTCATATCTTCATATCTTTTATTTATTAGGAAATGACTCATACTTATCTTGGAAAAGAGATCTTTATCAGAGAGACTTGACTCAAAGATTTTGTTCCAGGGCAATTAGGTGGCACAGTGGATAGAGCACCAACTTTGAAGTCAGGAGGACCTGAGTTCACATCTAGTCTCAGGCACTTAATACTTCCCAGCTGTGTGACCCTGGACCATACAGGCCCTGTGGGAACCTCAATTGCCTTAGCAAAAAAGCAACAACAACAAAAAAAAAGATTGTTCCCAGTGAATTGTTCTTTTAATTTTGGGAGGGAGAGGGCATTTCGGGTTAAATAACTTGCCCAGGGTCACATAGCTAGGAAGTGTTAAGTGTCTGAGGTCACATTTGCACTCAGGTCCTCCTGACTTCAGGGCTGGTGCTCTATCCACTGCACTACCTAGTTGCCCCTATTCTTTTAATCTTAGTGTTCATTGGATTTATTTGGATAAAACCCGTTCAGTTATATTTAGTCTAAACTTCCTATTTTATCTTTTCTAAACTGGCTAGCAGGAACTGATTGTTAAAATTTTTATTGAGCATTTATACTGCAGAGTCAACAAATGCTACAAATAAGGGTTTGATCCAGTTTTGTGTGCTGTCTAAAGTGTATTATACATACCATGTCCCCCCTGTAGATCTGTAGATTTTTTTTTTTTGATCTGTAGATTTCTAAACATTAACCAGCACATCATTCTAATATTTGGTCACAAACTTTTCTCCCACTGCAAATGTTCCCAAGTGTTATCAGTTTGAACTAAGGATGATAGCTGTGTGTACAGAGGACAGAGCAGGTATAGTGATACAATCAGCAGGACATTAGATCAATCATTGGACATGGTGGGTGAAGGACAATGAAAAGTTGAAGGATTACTCTGAAGTTGGGAACCTGAATAACTGAAAATACAATGTTGCCCTCAACAAAAATAAAGAAAAGAGGGGCAGCTAGGTGGTATAGTGGATAGAATACCAGCCTTGAAGTCAGAAAGTCCTGAGTTCAAATTTGGCCTCAGATACTTAACTCGTCCTATCTGTGTGACCCTGAGCAAGTCACTTAACCCCAGTTGCCTCAGCAAAAAAGAAAAAAAGAAAGAAGGAAGAGAGTTGGGTTTTAGAGAGAAAGATAATTCAGTTTTAGATGTTTCATTTGTGGGATCTGTAGTACTGTAGTTGGGCATATATTGTTAGTTTCAGACAGAAATGACAATTGCACATATTACTGATATCTATCACAGCACTTCATTAACTTGGAAAAAAAAACTACTTATAGAATTTGGAATAAAAATCCTGAATCCTCAGGATATTGGGATACTTTGGTTTCATGATATTAAACTCTATGAGCTAGTTAGAAGGGAAAGCTCTGTATTTTGAGACAGCCTGTATACTTGTTAGAACCCTAGGATACTTAAGATGTCATTTGGGCCAGCAAGCCCCAGCCCCACAACTGTGGATCACGGCCAGAGTGTTTGGTTTTCCCTGTTGTTGGTAGGGCGCCTTTGACCACCGAATGAAAACCTGGCAGCGCTGGCAGGATGCCCAGACCATGCTGCAGAAGAAACGGGAAACCGAGGCCAGGCTGCTGTGGGCCAATAAACCTGACAAGCTGCAGCAAGCCAAAGATGAGATTGCAGAAGTGAGTTGGAGGGGGGTGGGGATCCTCTAATCCTGCAGCAGCTGGCTGGGCTCTTGTGCCAAAGGGGTCTCATCGTGGCTATAACACAGGGGCACTGAGGGCTGCTGGGAAGTGCCTGCTTTTTGAGTTAGTGTTTCCTGTCAGTGCTCTCTGAGCTTCTAGCAGGAAATATTCTTACCCAGTCTTACCAGTTCTGTGACCCCAGACAAGTCACTTTGCCCTGGCTGCCTCAGTTATCTCATCTGTAAAAAAAAAAAAAAAAATCCCTCATCTGGAGGAGGGAATGAGAGGCCAGGCCAGTGTTTGCCAAGTGGAGTCACAGCCAGCCAGCCGCCACCCAGTCTGTAGCAAACCTCCTCCATTGTTTTCCTGAAGCCGGCTCAAAGTAGGAAACTAACCATCCAAGGTGGGTCTCTCCCAAATGAGAGCTTGCCAGTTCAAGAGGATTGTGTTGTTTTCTGCATCTTCTTTCAGCCGACATCTGGCCCTGTAGTAATGACAGGACCACCAGAGGATAAGGAGCCCCTTCCCTGTGCCCTACCAGAGTTATTTCTGCCCCGGGTAAATTTTCCTCCTCACAGTTTGGTTTGTGTTCGTTCTATGGGACTGTTTTATAAGTGGAGCTGAACAGCCTGTGACTGTTGGTTTGGTGTGCCCCCTAGTCAAGCATTGGCAAAGGGGACGGGCCAGCAGCACCGCTTGGTGAACTCCATGCTGGTTCCTCACTGATGGACAGTGACGTGGGAGGGATGGCCAGCTCACACTGAGAGGCACTTTTTCCCCTTTTCTGCCCAGTGGGAGTCTCGTGTGACTCAGTATGAAAGGGACTTTGAACGAATTTCAACCGTGGTGCGCAAAGAAGTGATCAGGTTTGAGGTAGGATGTGACTCCGTCTTCTCTCTCGCTTCTGCTCTCTGGTCTGTTTGCTGCCCTCCTGTTTGTCTCTCTCTGATGTTCCTCTTTCGCCTCCTTAGAACCTAGTGCAAGGAACTTGGGGACTCTGAGGGCTGTGATGAGGGGCTTCCTTTTGCCAGACTCCTCAGGTGCTCCCATGAGCATCACCCTCCCTCTCCGGGGGACCCTGCTGCTCTCCTGTCCTTAGAGGACTTAGCACAGGAGCCCCCCGTGGTAACCACGTGACCAACCCACATCCTGCTCCGGCTCTAAGACTGGGGCCTCTGGAAGCCTCTCCCATGGGGAGAGGAGCAACTTCTGGAGCCTCAGTGCAGGGTCTCGTTTCATACAGAAAGAAAAATCCAAGGACTTCAGAAACCATGTGATCAAGTACCTTGAGGCCCTTCTATTTTCCCAGCAGCAGGTGAGTGAATGTTCATGTCTTGTGCCTTGTGTTCTTTTGCCACCTTTCTTTCAGAGCTTAGTTTGATTCTTCCCAGGATTTTCCCAAGGGGCAGGTTTTGTCTCAGACCCTGGAGAAAGGAGCTAAAACGGCCTCGGGTATGTTGTCAGCTCACCCCTTTACTAGGCAGGAGGCCCCAGAACCACCCTTAGCACCTTGTAAGTTGGAGGTGTTCGGTCTTGGACCTCATGAGAACAGGTTTTGAGTAAATTTATGCTGAATGGTTCCTTGATTCCTGACCGCTGTCTGATCCGTATCGCCCAGTGTCACATGGAGGCTCCCAGATGGCCCCTGCCTTAGGCAGAGAGAAGGGTCCCAAGACCAGCCCAGGTGTTTGGGAGCCTGACGGCAGGCCGGCATTGAGACTGAGCCCTCTGAAAAGCAGGCTCCTTCCCGGGCGCAGGAATCACAGGGCACTGGTGTCTGGGGCAGGGCTCAGGCCAGCTTGTTCTCTGCACCCTTCTTCTTTCTGTGCTTCCTTTCTTAGTGAACCCATCACTAAGAGACTGCCGGTAGAAGGGAAACTCTCGGGTTCCAGTGGCCATCCTCCTTCCTGCTTGGGGTGCTTGGGAGGCAGTTCTGCTGGGGTGCTTGTTCACTCTCCCTTCCCCTGGCTTCTTTGCAGCTGGTGAAGTACTGGGAAGCCTTTCTCCCTGAGGCGAAGGCCATCTCCTAATGGACCAAGAAAGCCAGAGCCCACCTGAATTTACGCTGCCTTTTTATACATTATACCTCTCCACCTTTAATGGATCCCAGTTGCACATGCTGCTGAGCCTAGAGACTTAACTCCTTTACCCCTTCCCAGGACCAAGCTGCTCCAGTAATTCTTCTAACTGTATTTTTCATTTAGCTTCCATATATATTTTCTTACTGAAGAGAATAGTTTCCTGCTTTAAGCGAAAGATCTACAGTTAGGTGGTGGGATTATGGGGTGGGGTATCATTAATATAAATATATAAATAAAATGTATATTTTTCAGGATGTGGTTTAGAAACTGGGAATAACGTTTTCTGTTACTCCTGATGGTGCCATGAAAAGATTATGTAATAAAATATTTAAAAATCTGGTCCCGTGGATTCTTCTTTGTGGTGCTTCTTGCTTTGGGCTGAGGTAACCATTTTCAAGCACTATACTGTGAAGTGTGGGTGGGTATCAGCCTGGTTTGGGAAAGAAGAATTTTAATAATCCTTCTTTACTAAAGAGGATAGAGTGGAGGGAGTCAAGAGGACCATAACACAAGTCCTGACTTGGACACGTACCCCTCCGCAACACTCTAAGACCAAGTTAAAGGTAAGGTGCCTGCATTCAGCTTTTCTCCTGAGTCACTTCCCCATCCTTATGAAGTCAGAGCCATTTCTGTCAGCAGGAAAAGGCTGGCCTAGGTTTTTGTTGCTCCCTCCATAACTTTCCTCTGAACCATTTGGGTGAGCTTTATTCCCCTACTCTGCCCCTGTAAGACTGGCTGAAAGCAGGGATCCTGGGAATCCAACCATTTTAATCAAAGCTCCATACGCATTCTTCTTCTCTGAACTAGGCAGGATTCATCCAGCCTGAACATCAAAGCCCACTGCTTCCCACCCATCTTACTCTCCTTGGACAGTGTCCTAGGCTCTGCCCCTCTTGTCAAAACGTGCTCCTGCTTACTGGTTCTCATAAACATGTTTACACTAAATGTTAATGACATTGCAGTGCAAAATCCAGCTTAATGCTTTGTACCAGACTGGTCATCAAATCTACTTTCTAGTCCCAACTCTGTCAGGAATTAGTCATATCATCAGGGCAAGTTACAAATTGGGATCTTTTTTCCTTACAGTGGGAGTTGGACTAGTTGCTTTCTGAGAGTCCTTTGGGCTCTAACCTCGGCCCAAACATATGATCCATTAATAGGGAGTATCCATGATATCAGGTAAGCTTTGGGTCAGCTCTAGCAGAGCCCCCCTCTCTTTCTCCCTCTCCTTCTCCCTCTCCTCATATTCTCCCTGCTCTCTTCCATCATTCTCTCACTTCTTTCCCAAGGAGCAAAAGCACATTTAGAAAGCAAAGGAAACAAGTAGAATCATGATGTTTATTTTCATATCCATATAAACTCAGAGCAAGAATTAGGTGTTATACACGTTTTTATATCCTCCCAATTGCTAAGCATGTGAGTGCTTTCTAAATAGTTCTTTGGTTTAATCATGCCTTTCACCTAGCCACCAAGTCAATTCCCTCCCAGGATTTGAGTGAACCAGATAAAAAAATAAGGGCTCTGCCCTCCTCACCCTGTGTATAAGTTATATATTGTGTGTGTTAGCATATTTGTTCCGTTTTATTGCTTGCTCCCTCTATTCCTTCTTATCTGAACTTGACTGTTGGCCCCTAAAGGGAGTAAGCTTCTTGTCTGACTTGCTCTATACATTACCAAAGGAAAATACCACAGGTTCATAATTTTTCTATCAAATGATGACTCTACCCTTGAAGGGAAGAATGATGCCCATCATTGAGAGATGAAGCCCATTGAGACAAGCTGGAAAAGGAGTTACTTGGGCAATAATTATTGCCTCAATCATGAATTTGAACTATTTGTTTTAGGGGGAATAGTGATGGCCTTTTTCTAATTTTCCTTTTTTTCAAACATAGTGGTCATCTTCAAGGGAGCAGGGTAGTAAACTCAGAATTGTCTGGAGATTTCCTCATAGGGATTTGATAGCTGCATCCAAAAATGGTATTCCTTGCCATGTTTTGTTTAATGGGAGGCAGATAGAAAACTGTCCCTATCCTTTTTCAAATTAAGTGTATCAGGAAACTTGACTGCATTCATTTAACTGAATTTACTCATTGCTTAGCCAGTGAGTCCTACATTTGGTTTCATGATATTTCAAGAGTGTCTCTAGGTAGGTCATGGGATTCTGTAAAAATCTCAAAGTAAAATTAACTTTTTTTCCCCCATAATTGATAGACAATTTTGTAGACAGTTTTTAAAAACTGACTTAAGGAGGTCAATGACAATAAGCCCTATACATTAGAATTTTTGAGCACTTCTTTTTATAGTACCAAAGTAGAAACAAAGTAGATGCTCATTGGGGAATAATACTATGCTGTGAAAAGCCACAAATATGATGAATTTCAAGAAGACTTACGTGAACTGATGCAAAGTGAGGTAAGCAGAACAAAAAACTATATACAACCATAGCAGTATTAATGGAAAGAACAACTCAAAAAGTAAAACAATGCTTGAGGGAGTAGAATGAGAAAACAACCTCGACGAAGGGAGAGAAAGCAGCTTCCTCCCTCCCCCTTCTCAGAGATGGGAGCCTAGATAGTGAACACTTAAATAATGTTAGACTTTTGGGATTCGTTTTATTAGTCTTGCGCATTGGGTTTTTTCTTATTCTTTATTATAAAGGATAGCTCTTGAGGAGAAAAGAATTCATTAAAAAATATAAAAGATGTAGAAACAAAAGAAAAATGTATTTTTTCAGAAAGCACACGACTTGGATGCTAGCTGCTGATAAATTCCATGTATTATGCTATGTTTTTACCAATAAATACCATGCCCCAAGCAGTTTCCAAATATATCAGAAAAATGAAATATCATCTGTTTAAAAAAAAAAAAAGAAAGAAAGAAAACAACCAAAAAAGTTGTTCTCCTGGTGCTACTCTGATAGAAAGACCTTTCGAACTTAGGCTGGTCCTTGAGCAGCTTTCACAAAATCTCTCACCAGGCCCAAGTTCAAAGCCTTTCCAGCTTAATAGGACTTGCCAAGATAGGCACTCTCTTGGCATGGCTTTTGGGAATTCCCCAGTTACTTCCATGGCAAAAGGAAGAAAAGGAGACTTCAGCAGAGGAATTGTAATTCACTTCCACATAAAAACAAAATTGACTATGTCTTGCTGCTAGACTGAACGAAAATCTTTTTTTCATGCTCAAGAATGACCACTGCTTGACATAATAAATGCACATTTGTGTCTTTGTTGAGCCTATAACATATCAGTTCACAAAATATTAGATTTAGGGAAGGGGACCTTAAAAACCATTTAATCCAATCCCTTTTTTTATTTTTACAGCTCCCTCATTTTATGGAGGCGTTAACTAAGGGCCAGCAAGCTTATATAGTTTGAAGGCTAGGTAATATAACAGAGAGCTAATGGTTCTTGGAGTTAGAAGACTTAAATTCAAATTTATAAACACAAAAAGGGGGACACATAGAAGTTTGAAAAACATGGGAACACAATTCAGTGGGAATCACCAATATAATACAATGGCAGCTAAAAAATAAAGTTAATAGATCCAGTCTCCCCTGAGCACATTTGGAGGATCAATTTTAGACATTTCATTTTAGAAAGGGCATTGACAAGCTGAAACATAAAGTGGTTTAAAGGCTGAATTAAGACTAGAATCCATATTCCTAAAACCTAGTTTGAAGTTTTTTTTACATTGCTGTTTGTGCTAGAGTGATTGATCTCTTGATACAGTGGAAAGATCTCTGGCTCTAGAGTCAAATACAAACTGCAGAAGTGCAAATAGGGTTGCTTCCAAGACTGAGTGTAGGGGAGGTGCTATCCTCTCCCTTACCTGGGTTGGGCTGCCTGGGGCCTCACCAAGATAGATCAGCTTTGGATCTGGTGACTGGTGGTGTGGGTCCTGGAACCCGAGAAAGCCAAAAGTCGGTCCTACTTTTAGGGAAATCAATTAAATGGGGAAAGAAAAGAAAAAACTTTGTACAAATGATGTAGTCAGGATAGATAAATTAGAGATAGTGGAAATAAGGAAAATAGGAAAGACCTCAAAAAAAGGTAGGATTTTAAAAGGGAAGTGAGGAGGCAAAGATGTAGTAGAGAATCCCAAGCATGAGGGACCAAAGAAAACCCATGTAGAGTGTGTAAAAAAACTTGAGGTAGGAAGGCCAACCAGCCAGCTAAAGCAATCAGGGTGTTATTGGGAGAAAGGGGGGTATGTGCGAGAGAGATTAGATTTGTAGAGTTAACGGGGATAAGCAGTTAATTGCATGAGTGTGAAAGATGGTGGAACCCTCTAAGTTTTTAGAAAGGGGAGGGCTTAGAAGAGAAGGATGAGTTCATTTTTGGACAGGTTGAATTTTAAATAACTAACAGTAATTATTTCTAATACTAAAACCCTTCCACATCTGACTGAAGCCTACCTTTTCAGACATTTTGCTTTGCTATTTTTCTTTTTTTCTTATTGTTTTTTTCAAATAAAATAATAAAATTAAAAAAAAAAAAGGCAAAACCCCTTCATCTCAAGGGTGGAGTGGGACCAAGCACAACAGTGCAGACAGGCTTCTCTGGCTAGGTTGGCTTCAGAGGGAAGGACCTTCCATACATGTGGTGAGATTAGGAGGCAGAGGGACAGGCCCCGATGCCTGTAGGCACCTGCAGCTGAGTAGGCTGCAGGAAGGAAGGCACAAGAAGTAGTTTGCAGTCACCAGAGGGACCCCTGGGAGTAGGATCAGTTATGGGACAGCATGGCTGGGAGCTCTCCCAGGCTAAAGAGTGGAGGGGAGAGCCCAAGGTTGAGCTCCAGGACAGACTTCAGACCTGAGATGGACAGCATAATTCCCCATACTTTGGACTAGAACTTGATTGTACTAATAACTGCTAGAAATGAAATAAAGGAAAAATAATAATAATGAACAGCTTGCAAAGGAGAAAGAACCCAACCATAGATAGTTACTATGGTATGGGGATAGAGAAACTCAGGGTTCACATCACAGAAGCATGATTGAGCTAGAAAAGCCACCCCTTTTTTGATGAGAAATGTCCAATAGTATCACTTTTCTTAGAAGAGTGTAAAATTTTTTTAAATCAAGTAAGAGATAAGGAAAAATTGAGGGGGGTGGGGGGGAATCAAGAAAATTATAAAAAGCCAACCAAAGTTCAGTGAAAACTTACAGAAGAAAATAATTACCCGAAAACTAGAATTGGGCAAAAGGAAGTGAATGACACTCTGAGACACAAAGAAATGATAAAACAAAATCAAAAGAATGAAAAAATAGAGAATGTGAAACATCTCATCAGAAAAAAAAAAACTGATCTGGAGAACAGATTGAAGAGAAATAAGAATAGACTGTCTGAAAATTGTGATTAAAAAAGAATATCGATATGTTACAAGAAAAACGCCCTGAAGTTCTAGAACAATGTCAAACAAATAGGAAAAAAATTTACTGATATTGTTGTGTAAGAAATGATGAGCAGAGTGATTTCAGAAAAGCTTAGAAAAACTTACATGAACTGATGCTGAATGAAGTGAGCAGAACCAAGAGAACACTACATGATAACAAGAAGATTATGTATATATATATATATATATATGTGATCAACTATGATGGACTTGGCCCATTTCAACAATTCATTTCAACATTTCAAGGCAATTTGAATAGACTCAGGATGGGAAATGCCTTCCATATCCAGAGAGAAAATTATGGAGAATGAATGTGGATCAAAGCTTAGTATTTTCATCTTTTTTGTTTTTTTCTTTTTTATGCTTTTTTTTCCCCTTTTGGTCTGATTTTTATTGCACAACATGACAAATATGAAAATGTTTTTTAAAAAACTCCACATATTTAACCTATATATCAAATTGTTTGCTGTCTTGAGGAGAAGGGAGAAAAATCTGGAACACAAAGTCTTACAAAAAATGAAGATCTTCATCATCTTTAAATGTTCTTGGAAAATAAAATACTCTTGAAGAGAAAAAGAAAAAAAAAAAAAAAGAAAAATCCATTAATCATCACCTAAAAGAGATCCCAAGAGGAAAACATAGAGTAATAAATATCGGCCAATGTTTTTTTTTTTTTTTTTTTTTTTTTTTTTGCTTAGGCAATTGAGGTTGTGACTTGCCCAGGGAAGTGTCTGAGATCACATTTGAACTCGGGTCCTCCTGATTTCAGGGTTGGTGCTCTAACCACTGCACCACCTAGCTTCCCCTAATATCAGCCAAATTTTAAAGCTCCCATGTTAAGGAGAAAATTTTGGAAGCAACAAGGAAAAAAAAAAACAAAACATTGTGGAGCTGCAGTAAGAAGATTAGCAGCTACTGAGTAGATCTTGGAATACTATTTTTCAAAGAGCTGGGGTTATAACTAAAGTAAGTTACTCAGTAAAATTAAGTATGATCCAGAATGAAAAAGAAATGGCTACTGAACAAACTGAAAGACGGTTTTGGGATAAAAGTAACAGAACTGCAGGGGAAAATATGACATAGCATGCAGAAGAAATATGAAAGTAATCATTAAGGACCAATTACACAGGACTCAAAGTCAGACCATTTACTTTGTATGTATGAAAATATCAGTTCCTTTCTGACTATCATTTTTATTGGGTAGTTTGAAAGAAAAGGCTTGGGCTGAGTGAGCTGAGTGTGGTGGGGTGATCAAAAAAAAGTGTCCAAAGAAAAAAACATTATCTCATAAAAAAATTGGCAAAAGAAGGAAAATTAAATACAAAAGAAACTAGTAGAAGGGAAGGCCAATAGTGTTGAAACCTTACTCTCATCAGGAATGGGTTAAAGAGAGATCAACCTATACATCTAGAAAGGTATAAAGTCTTTTAAATTCAGAAAGAAATGTCAAGAGGATAAGGGTGGGATTCTTGAAAGAGCGGATAGGTTAAGGAATAAGGGCAAAGTAGAGAATAGAAGTAAATCAAGGAATGAGAAAGGATAGAAATAGAGTAAGAAGGATAGAGAGGAACAATAAGGTAAATATATAAGAAGTAATTATACCTTGGAATGTAAATGGGATGTTTACCCAAGTACAAATATAAACAAAACTTTTTATACAAATAAAGTTAGAGCTAAGTAACTGACGTAATATTTATTGTTCATGAATAGGCAAAGTCAGTATAACTTTAAAAGTGAAAATTTTACCTAACAATATAAAATCATCCCAATTGAATTAATAAAAAATTATTTTGAGTTAGAAAAAATAACAAAGTTCAATTAGAAGAACAAAAAGTAAGAAACTTCAAAGAAACCAGAAGGGGAAAAAAAATATAAAGGAAATAGATTCAGTAGTATTCAGGTCTTAATCCATTTTATAAGATAAAAGCATTGTTGAAGTGTAAAATGGATAATTTTGATTTATTTTAAATTTTTCTTATACAAATAAAACACAGTCAAGAATAAAAGGAATGCAGAAAATAGGAGAGGAAAGCTTTTATAGACAATCTCTCAGGTAGAATGTTGTTGGGTTGGAATATTGCTGTGGTCTCAGAAAGGATGGCCTGGTTGATTTAGAAAAACACAGTACAACTTGGATATATGAACGAAGACGCTATCTTGAGAGAAACATGACAAGTTGAAACAAGCATAGTACAATCTTACATATACAGTATGAGTAGATATGCGGACATATGTTTATGTTTATAATGTGTATGTCTGAGTACGTAGCTATAAATATCCATCTAATTGTAACCTTCTTTGGGGATGGGGGAGGGAGGAAAATCCAGTAAAAAGTGCACAGCAGAGGACAAAAGAAAGCCTAAAAGGGAGCAAAGAAAAGGTGGATAGCTATGAAACTATGTTAGTATTTGTTATATAGTGTTTGTTGAAATTGAAATTTGTTTTATTCTGAATCCTCTCATGTTTTCTTGTATATAGGATAAATTTTTTTTCATTTCATATTTTGTGCTTTTTAAATAATTTATACTAATAACAAAAAAGGAAAAAAAAACACCAAAAATGGAAAGAATAAATAATATGGCCACTGAGCCACGTCAGTAATATTTAAAGACTGTAGAGAACAAGGAATGAGGGAGACCAAACATGTAGGTTTTCAAAAATATTTTTTAAAGGTAAAAGAATGGAATCTGCAAACTTACACACCAAATAGTCTGACTTCAATTTCTAGCAAATAGTTCATGAGACAGTTAATGGACGTCTGGAAAAGAAAATGGTGATCACAAAGGTCAGTATGACTTTATCAAGAACAGGTTAAGCAAGACCTAATCTCGTTTCTTTTTTGACAGTTACTAGACCAGTAGCTTGGGGGAATGCTCTAGCTATTTTATCTTACTTTGATTTTTACAAAATATTTCATTTTAGCCCTGTAGAGAAGATGGAAATTGCAGCATTATACAGTAATACTATTAAGTGGTTTGGGAACTGGTTGAAAGATTGAATCTATTGGTTTGATGTCACCTGGAAGGACATTGCTCATGGAGGGGTCTAAGGGCTGGTACTTGGCCCCCTGCTGCTCATAGGTTTTATCAGTCACTTTCATACACATATAAGTTTATGACACGCTTATCAGATCTGCAGATGACAAAGCTAAGCAGCAAAAAAGGTTTTAGCAAGTAGAAAGCGGCTTAACCTGATAAGGTGAAATCCAGAAAGCATGATCACCATTTCCTTTTTCTAGATGTTCATTAACCATCTCTTTAATAATTTCCTAGATTTTTAATCTCACTTTTCTATAGTTTGCAAATTCCACTCTCTTCCCTTTTCTGCAGTTTGAGATACTTGGGTCAAAAACTGATTTGACAAGTATAAGATACAGGAAGCATGCTAGAGAGGATTTTGTAGAACAAGTTTGAGGCATTTTAGTGGACTTCAACCTTAATAAGAGTCCACAGTCCAATATGACAGACTTAAAAAAAAAAAAAAAAGGTAATCTTTAGTTCCAATAAGAGTTTCCATGAACAAGAATACAGTAGTTTCAAAGTCAGAATACTTCTGACACTCTTGTGTTGGTTTGGGGTAACCATATACAGGAAGAGGTAATGATAAGCTAGAGAAGATCCAGACAAGTGCCCCCCAAAACGGGGAAGACCCTTGGAATGCATCAGAATTTGTAGAAGGAATTGGGCATTTTCAGCCTGAAAAAGAGATTAAGGGATGAAAAGATGGCTGTGTTCAAGTATTTGTAGTTCCATGTAAAAGAGAGATTACATGTGTTTTGTTTGTTCCCAGAGGGAATTATTAGGAGCTGTAAGTGGAAGACCCAAAGACAAATTGAGAGTTGGTGGCAGAAAAATTTGTCTTTACAAGAGCCTTGCAGAAATGAAACGGCTGCTTAAGTAGGCTGTATGTTCCTCCTTGATGAGGGTTTGCAAGCAAAGGAGGGAATATCCCAGCTGGAGTTTGCCACAAGAAGGATTTTATTTCTTATATAATTCACCTCGATATCTGCTGAGGTCCCATCTAGTCCTAAAGTTGTGGAGTTCTGTATGAACCTCCCACTGTGAGAAGTTGGAAACCAACAAAGAACCAGTAAAAATGGAAGGAGCCAGAGAATAATCTCAGAGTTGGAAACCTCCGAGGTTATCCTATTCCAATCTGGACAGAATTGGGTTGTACTCTTTGTCAGAGTAGGAAAACAGGAACTGTAAGTGGAGCAGTAAATTCTGCAAAACTCTGGAATTCTCCTTAAAAGTTCCTAAACTCAAGATGTAAAATAAAACATACATAAGGAAAGGGTCATTGAGACTTTTTTTTTTTAATGCAGAGAAAATACTTTTAAAATGAAAGAAAAGTGATTGATAAGCAGGGCAGTTTTGAAAACTAGAATTATTCTCCAGTCAATAAATGGTCAAAGGATATATGAATAGACAATTTTCAGATGATGAAATTAAAACCATTTCTTGTTATATGAAAAGGTGCTCCAAATCACTATTGATCAGAAAAATGCAAATTAAGAAAACTCTGAGGTACCACTACACACCTGTCAGATTGGCTAAAATGACAGGAAAAGATAATGACGAATGTTGAAGGGGATGTGGAAAGACTGGGACACTGATACATTGTTGGTGGAACTGTGAACGGATCCAACCATTCTGGAGAACAATTTGGGACTATGCTCAAAAAGTTATCAAACTGTGCATACCCTTTGACCCCACAGTGTTTTTACTGGGCTTGTATCTTAAAGAGATCTTGAAGGAAGGAAAGGGCCCCACATGTGCAAGAATGTTTGTAGCAGCCCTTTTTGTAGTGGCTAGAAACTGGAAACTGAATGGATGCCCATCAATTGGAGAATGGCTAAATAAATTATGGCATATCAATGTCATGGAATATTATTGTCCTACAAGAAACGACCAGCAGGATGATTTCAGAGAGACCTGGAGAGACTTGCATGAACTGATGCTGAGTGAAATGAACAGAACCAGGAGATCATTATACACGGCAACAACAAGACTATATGATGATCAATTCTGATGGACATGGCTCTCTGCAACAATGAAATGTTTCAAACCAGTTCCAATTGTTCAGTGAAGAAAACCATATACACCCAGAGAGAGGGATGCGAAATGTGGACCACAACATAACATTTTCATGCTCTCTATTGATTGCTTGCATTGTGTTTCCTTTCTCTGATTTTTTTTCTTGTAGATATGATTTTTCTTGTACAACAAGATAAGTATGGAAATATGTATACATATATTCGATTTGTCAAGTATTTTAACATAATTACCATGTAGAGGACTTCCTGCCCTCTAGGGGAGGGGTGGGGACTAGGGGAGAAAAATTTGTAAGGGAAAGCTTTGTAAGGGTCAATGTTGAAGAATTACCCATACATATGTTTTGCAAATAAAAAGCTTTAATAAAGAAAAAAAAAACTAGAATTGTTATATAATAGATATAGTTTCATGCATGATTTCTTTTTCTATTATTCTATGTTTATGGAAATGTTGATTTTATCTGGTATTTCAAGTTCAGAATAAAAAAAAAAGTACCTAAAATGTCCAAACACTTTATTTTAGAGCTCTTATTACTAGGCAAAGAACCCCAATGGTCCTATATATCACAAAATATTTTATGTAGCATGTTGGCTTTTTGGGTTTTTTTGTTTGCTTGTTTGTTTGTTTGTTTTGGTGGTAGCAAATAATTTAAAACAAACCCAGGGATAAAGAAATGGCTAGATGAATTATAATAGTAATACAATAGAATATATTACTTCACTATAAGAAAAGATGACTACAAAGAATTCAGAGAAGCATGGGAAGATTTAGGTAACCCAGAACAGAGTGGAGTTAAAAGAACCAGGAAACTTGTCTACACACAGATATATCTAGACAAACATACATACAGATGTATGTATCACTGTAATCTGAAAGAACAATAAAGTGAAAGTGAAAACTATGAAATTATAATGATGAGTCTTAGAAAAGAGTTGAGAAAATATATCTTCATTGCAAAAATGGGAGACAGTGGGTGGGGAGTATTGTGTATACTGTCAGACTTGCTTAATAGGTGGCTTGGTTTTGCTAAATTTTTGTTTCTTTTTTATAATCTCTTGTTATAAGATATGACTTGCTGGGCAGCAGGCACTGGGATGGAAGAGGACATATTCAGAAATGGATGTGATATAGAAACTAAAGACATCAATTTTGAAGAAAAGAGAACCCCCTCTTACAATATACCTGATCCAGCCTTTGCTTGAAAATCTCTTGTGGAAGGAAACATCTTCACTTTGGAATAGCTCTAATTATTTCAGTTTTTCCTGAAGTCAACCCTAAATTTGTCAGTAAAGTGTGATGTGTCTACACAGAAATATTAAGAGATATCTCCTCCCATTCTTTGCAGGGATGGGATCCTATGGACGTGGGACACTACAAAATGTTGGACTTTTTAAATAGTGTTTGTTTTGCTTTCATGGATTTTTTCCTCTCTTTTTTCTTTGTTATACAGAATGGCTCTCTGGGAGGGAGAGGGGGGAGGCTATGTTGGGAAATATAAAAACATGTCATATCAATAAAAATGTTAACATGACAATTAAAATAAGTTTTAAGAAAAACTTAACAGTGAGGAGTATAGGAAGAAATCTGGCAAAAACTGGGCTTAGATCAACTTTATAGTATATTCTATAGTACATTCTAAGTGGATGAATATTTACTCTTAAAATTAAAAATGATTAAAAAAAATTTAAGAGATATCTGTCAACTATTTCTAGGAGATATATTCATAACCAAACAAGATAGGAACAGTCATAAAAATAAAATAGATAACTTGGATTACATAAATTGAAAAGCTTCTGCATCTACAAAATTAATGCACCTAGGATAAAAAGGGAAGTGGTCAAATGAGGGGAAAATCATGTCAAATTTCTTTGGTAAAGTTTGGTATCCAAGATTTACATATTTTATATGCAAATACCTATATAATGTAAATTCTATCATATGTGTATATGTAATCAATAACCATTCCCCAGTACATGAGTGGTCAGGAGATATGAACAAACAGTTTTCATAAGAACTGCAAATTATTCACAATTTTTGCATGAAGGAATGCTAGAAATTGCTATTAAATAATAAAGAGAAATGCTGATCAAAACAACCCTGAGATTTCACCTCACATTCAGCAAATTAGCAAAAATAACACCAGAAAAAAATCATAATACTTAATATTGGGGGGATTGTGGAATGACAGACAAATTAACAAATCATTGGTGGAGCTGTGAAATTGCATGACCATTTTGGAAAGCAATTTGGAATCATGCAAATAAAATGACAAGGATATTCATAGCCTTTGAACCAAAGACTTTACTGGGCTTATAACCCACGAAACAATTGAAAAGAAAATCTACGTATAGTCCAAAATATGTGACAGCAGTGAATTAGAAACATAGTAGATACTCACTGATTGTACAATAGTTAAACAAAGTGTGGTACCTGTATGTAATAGGATATTACTGTGCTGTAAAAAATGATGTGGGTGATGAATACAGAGAAATATAGAAAAATCTACATGAACTGCTACAGAATGAAGTAAGCAGAGCCAAGAAAACAATATACACAGAAACTACAATGTAAATGGAAAGAACAATTACATATACACAAAAAAAAATCAAAAGTGAGTAACAAAATTATAAAGATCAAACATAAATGAAGAGATGAGAGAACCCATCCCTCCTCCCACTCCATAACCTATCAACTTTTTGGAGGTAAGAGGTCCACCTTTTTGGTTATATGGAACATGTTTTCAGACTTTTTAAGTATATTTATCATTTTGTGATTTTTTTTCTTTTAAAAAAATGCTATTTTTATATTGAAAGGGAGAAATATGGGGAATCACTATGATCATGAAAGAAAAAAGACATCAATAAAAAAACTTATTTTCATCTGTAAAATGAAGGAACTGGATTCTTTCAGCTTTAACATTCTGTTATGTCCTCTCCTGATCACAAAGTTTTTATGACTTTCTCAGTGCCAACTATTCTTGCTCATTCTTTGCCCACCTTGCCCTCTTCTCCCCATCTATACAAATGAACCAGTCTTTAAAGCTCAGGCTAAGTCCCAGCTGGTCCAGGAAGTCTTCCTCGGGCTCTATAATCTCTCCTATCTTTGAGTCATAAGTGTCCCTGGGTTTATCACTTACCATACAACTGTTATACTTCCTTGAATTGTTCCTTAGCTTTTCAAGGGCAGCTGGGTACTTTTATGCCATAACAAATGAAAGGGATGAATTTAGGAAAACCTGAGGAGACTTTTAGGAAATGATTTCAAAAAGAAATGAACAGGACCAGGAGAAAAGTTTATGCAATAACAAAAACATTGTAAAAACAACAGTAATTCAACAGTTCAAAATCCGATCAGTGCAATAGTTAGCCATGCTTGCGGAGGACTGATAATGAACTATACTACCCTCTACCTGCATCAGTAGTGATGGATTTAAATGCAGATGTTACATCTTTAGACATGGAAAGAGCCATTAGGGAGGCAGGGAAAAGTTTAATAATAAGGGGGATAGAACCTTGAGGAGGATGGGACAGTGTGGGAATTAGTTTTTCTTGAATATTCATAATTGTTACCAAAGGATTTTTTTTTTGTTTTTTTAATGGGTGGGCTGGAACAGCAAGATTATGTGATGATCAACTGTGATGTTCTTGGCTCTTTTCAACAATGAGGTGATTCAAGGCAATTCCAATAGACTTGTGATGGAGACATCTGCAACTAGAGAGAACTGAATGTGGATTACAACATAGTATTTTCACTTTTTTGTTGTTTGCTTGCTTTTTTTTTCTTCTCATTTTTTACCCTTTTGTACAATATTATAAATGTGGAAATATGTTTAGGAGAATTGCACATGTTTAACCTATATTGGATTATTTGCTGTTTAGGGAAGTGAGGTGGGGAGGATGTAAGGAGAAAATTTTGGAACACAAGGTTTTGCAAAAGTGAATGTTGAAAACTATCTTTGCATGTATTTTGACAAAAAGATATTAAAAAAAAATAAACTTCAATACACACACAAAAAAAATGAGTGTCCTGGGGTGGAGGGAAAAGAAAATGTTAATTGAAAAATAAAATATATAAATGGCATGAGGGAAGACAAGGGGAGTGGCTGTGAAAATAGGGGAAAGAATACTGAATTCTAAGTGTTAAGTCCAGGAATTCAAAAAAGACAGCTCTTGACTTTTTGACCTAGTAGTTATATGTCTTTGAACAAGTCATTTTCTCAGGCCCTAGTCTTCAATTCTAAGAAGATAAATGTAAAATAAAGTTTTAAAAATCTGGCTGCTCATTTTATATGCAGCCCCCTCCAGATCTACCCAGTGGAGAGCTGAGGTAGGAGCTGGCTTTGGGGGGAATCTCCATAGCATGTCATCTCCAGCTGGGAATGGGCACAGGGTTGGGTGGAGCCATCTCACCTCAAGCCCCGGCAGGTGCAGACCCCCTCCCAGGCTCTGCTGGTTGGCTAATATAGCTGGAGCACTGAACCCAGGAAGAATACAGCCTTTGTGTCCAGCAGTCCTGGGGCTCCGAGCCCAGGGTTGTATTTGTTTTCTTAAGGGGGTTACCCAGCCGCCTGGGCAGTCCCAGCCACACAAGGGTGGTGCTTAAAAAAAACTTTTTTTTTTTTTTTTTTAAATAAACCTTGCAGTGAAAAGGGGTTTTGTATGCAGGGGGAGGGGGAGGGGGAGGGAGATTGAGAGGAGGAGGAAGAAGAGGAGCCTTCATCTTGGGACAGCCAAGCCAGACCAAGCCCTGAGCAATAGCTGTCCCAGAAACCCAGGCTGCCCCAGGCAGGAGGAGCCTTCTCACCCCCAGCTCCTCAGAGCAAAGGGGGTGGCAAGAAGGATGGAATGGCCTTCAAGCCTAAACCTCTTCCTCTGAAGGCTTTCTCTGCAGGTGGAGAGCTCGGCCCCCTGCCCCCTAGCAGGCTCCCCACTGCCCCATTTCCCAAGCACTCCCCAGGGCTCTGCCCAGGCAGGGAGAGGGACAGACTAAGTCTGATTGCCCACCTCCACTTTCCCATGGGTGAGCTGGGGCAGGAGGGCACTGTACCAGCCCTGAACCTTCTGGAGCAGGAAGCTGAGGTGAGGCTGGGAGGAACATTATCTCAGATCTAATCTGTTGTGGAGCAGGAGCTGAGCCTAGGGAGCTAGTCAGACTTCAGAAGGGATCCTAGAGTTTACAGAAGGAGAAACTGAGTCCAGCAACATAGTGACCAAAGTCACAAGTCACAACCTCCGGTTTTATGCACAAAGAAACTGAAGCCTGAGAAATTAGAGGATTTCCCCAAATTTTATTTTATTTTCTCAATTCTGAACTTACATGTACAAAACCGAGAAAGAACATTTCCCTATATACAACAAAAAGAGGTTCTATATGAAAGCTTGAATTTCCATTTCACACAACTTGCTTTTTTAAAAGTATAAACAAATTACACATTATTTTCAAAATTGTCCTGCTGTTATCTGCTTCCTTCTGAATTGTCTTTAATTAACTTCTGTACATTTTTTAAAATGTTACAATATTCTTTTTTGGGGGGGACAGAGATATTACTTTTGCTATTCTCCCCTCCTCTCAAATAAGCTGAAAAAAAGACAGGAAAAAACTCCCACCCTTGGGACAAATAAGCAAATGAAAAGCAAAAAGAATCCACACAGTGGCTATATATATATATATGTTTTGTTTTGTTTTTCCCCCTGTATCTTTTTGTTAAGAGGTTACCTACCTGTCATAGATCCTCCAAAAGCATTATGGGTCATGGCTTTGATCAGAGTTCTTAACCCTTTCAAAGTTTCTTCTTTACAATGTTGTCTTTGTACAATCTAAACTGTTCTAGTTCTGACTGATTCACTCTGCATCGATTCACAGACCCAGGATTCTCTGAAATCATTTCTTTCATCATTTCTTGCATCACAGTTAACATTTCTTTATGTTCATAACCCCTCAGATTTCAGTTCTTTCTTTCCCCTCATCCCCTCAGTTGATCACCCCTGAAGGAAATTAGTTTTGCTGGTTTCCCTGGTATCATTCTCCCCTTTAACTCATACCCACATCCCAGCTTTTTTTCTCTCTTAATCTATAGTGTTTCTACACCAGACTGCAGGCTTCCACCATTTCAGATAAAATTAATGTGGATCTTGATGATCGCACCCAGCCCCATCCCACTCCACCCCTTCTTTCAGGTTTGAATTCTACAGGTTCCACACCCTTCTTTCTCTACTAGCATATTATTCTCCCTTAATACAAAGTCCTGCTACTTGCCATCTAGAGGGGTAGAGGGGAAAATTGGAACACAAGGTTTTGCAAGGGCTAATGTTGAAAAATTGCCTATGCATATGTTTTGAAAAAGAAAATAAAAGAAAATATAATGGAATAATAATATAATAAAGAAAAATCATAATTTAATAAAGAAAATTGAGAATTTATTAAAGGAAATAATTAAGCAAATAATCAAGAATTTAATAAATAAAATAATAAAGATAATAATGAAAGAAAGAAAAAAAAATTTTTAAAGAAAAAAAATCAAATACAATGTCCTGCCCTTTTGAAAATTTAACCCCTTCAATATCTTTGTGTAGAGGAGGTCCATCTTTAGCTGACCAGTTGGCACCGACCAGCAGATAGGATTAGAAGCCTTGAGAGCTTCTTGAGAGTGATGGCATTCCCCTCCCCTAGGCAGACCCCAGATCCGGCTTCCAGTCCTGCCCCAATAACCATCATGTGAGGAGGCTCTGGGGTCTCCAGAACCCCATCCTGAGATGTTGAGAGGGCCCTGAAGATCCTGGACTTTAAACCTCAAAAATCCAAGGCGGGGGTGCTTGTTTATTTTTACATAAAGAATTAAATCTTGGTAGTAGGAAAGGTAAATTTTAAGATGTCAATAAGGTTTTTAAAAAGACACCTATTTCTTCTTACCCTCTTAAAAATCTGTGGCCAGGAAGCTGTTTATAGAAACTAATAATGGACTCTTGCCAAGGTAGCTGCCAAACAGGAAGCAGACCAGTCTTGTATGTGGGCAACAAACGCTTTCATCTTGTTCCTATAGCCTGTGGAGCAGGTGGTCTAGGGAGTACTGTGCAAGGTGTGGATAGCTCTGCAGTGAGACATTGGGAAGGTAGGGTGACTGGAATGATGGATGGAGCTACTTCTTCCTTCTTTGGAAGAATCTCTGGATTTACAGAGCTGTTTCAATTTACGTTTCTCTGATCAATAGTGATTTGGAGCACTTTTTCATATGACTAGAAATGGTTTCAATTTCTTCATTTTAAAATTATTTGTTCAAATCCTTTGACCATTTATCAATTGGAGAATGGCTGGAATTCTTAGAAATTTGAATCAGTTCTATACATATTTTAGAAAGGAAGCTTTTATCAGAACCCTTGAATGTAAAAATTTTTTCCCACTTTGATGCTTCCCTTCTAATCTTGTCTGCAATGGTTTTGTTTGTACAAAATCTTTTTAACTTAATATGATCAAAATTATCCATTTTGTATTCAATAATGTACTGCAGTTCTTCTTTGGAATGGCCTTTTCTTAAAAAAAAAATGTTATATTTAATTCTAAGCTATTTCCCTCCCTCTTTTCCAACCCTGCATGAGAGAAAGTCAACATTTGATACATAGAGATAGATAGATATAGAAAAGGCCATTAGCCTTGGCAATTAAGTCATTATTAGTAATTTTGCAGAAAGTTGTTTGGATTGAATAATAAGGTTGAAAGCCAGACTTTACATTGCTGAGTCACAAGAAAGTGGAGGTACTCATTCTATCATCTTTCTCGAGTTTATCTATCTATCTATCTGAAACCAGGCAATGCACAATTCCATATATCATATACCTTCTCTGGAGGTAGATAGCATCTCTTTTCATGGGTCCTGGGAAGTCGATTTGAATATTAGTGTAACTCAGAATAGCTGGTCATTCACATTTACTCCCCCAACAGTGTAGCTTCCTGTAGACGTGATATAATGCCTATGGACATGTAATGGCCTTTCCTTGATCTCTGCAGCCTTTGACCCTGCTGATCATTCTCTTCTTGAAATTCTCTTTTTTCTCAGCTTTCAGGACAGAATTCTCTCTTGCTTCTGCCCAATGCGCTGGGCGCAGTCCTGGGTCCCTTCTAGGTTATTTCACTTGGCAATCTCATCAGCACTCATTTCTCCACTAAAGGTCCAGCCCTAACCCTCTCTCCTTGACCTCCAGTCTCAGCCCTCCACATGGTATTAAACATCTCCAATGGGATTTCTGGTAGACATCTTAAACCCAACATGTTTAAAACTGAACTCATTATCTCCCCCCACACACATACACACTGCCCCTCCACCCAATTCCTCATGGCTTCCAAATTTCGCTATTACTGCTGATAACACCATTTAAGTCCCCTCCTCCCTCCCCCCTTACATCCCAGTTGTCCTTCTCTTACCACCTCTATTTAATTAAGTCCCATCATTTCTACCTTTCCAGCTGCCAAAGTGGTACAGACCTTCATCACCTCAAACCTGGACTACTGCAACAGCCTCTGATATTTCTCATTTATCCCATGTATAGCTTGTCTGTACAAAATTGGCAAGTTAGTTCACTAATTAGATTTTAAGCTTTTCAAAGGGACACTGTCGTCTTTCTTTAGTACTTGGCACTTTACTTGCTACAAGTTGTACAAGCTATTCAGTATTCATACTTAAAGGACAAAATGGATTTTCCACAGGGACTACATGAATACCTAGAAGAAATGAAACAAAAGGTAAAAAGTAATATAAAGGATCTAAAGGAAAGAATCAAAAAGAAAATAATAGCTTAGAAGAGAAAGTGACAAACAACCTCACCCAAGTAATAGCTTCTCTGAAAACTAGAATAAAGAAAAGTCAGTGATTCCATTAGACAACAAGAAATATTGGATTAAATCAAAAGACTGAAAAAAATGTAAAATAGTTGATATAAGAAACAACTGACTTTGAAAATAAGTCAAGGAGGCCAAGATGGCGGAGTGAAAAGGTGACTTTCTGCCTCTCCTCCGATCTTCTCTCAAATCAACAATAAAATAAGCCTCTGAACTGATCTTCAAGTCAACGAACTCAGAAATATTTGGGCACGGCTCTCTGGAGAACTTCATATCAGGTTAGTAGGACTCGGACAAAGAGATAAATAGACTACAACTGTGCAGGCCGGAAGTGAGGGTGGGACTCAGCTCGGCTCATCGTGGAAGAAATTCCAAACTCCAAACTCCAAATTCCAAACACCTGGAGTTTATCTGAGGCACTTGGGACACTCTGCCCTGATTGGGGACAGGTGTTCTGGCAGACTTGCCTTGTTTAAGGAGTAATTCGGACTTAGTCCTAGCCCCCACCGGCCCAGCACCTTAAATCAACTCGCCGAAGTGCCCCAGGGCAAAGCGTCTTCAGCCGAGGTTTTTTTTTCCCCTACCTTAAAGAGATATCCACTCTGTCTAAAAAAAAAAAATGATGAAGAAGCAAAAGAGAGCTCTCACCATAGACAGCTTTTATCAAGGCAAAGAAACGACCTCAGATACAGAGGTTTCTTTAGACAAAAATCCAGAAAAAAACAGCAACGACCATCACTGGTCCCCGTTTCAAAAGGCCTTTCTGGAAGATTGCATAAAGAACCTCAAAAGAGAGCTGGAGGATAAATGGGAAAATAAATTGAAATCAGTGCAAGAAGGATACAGTATCTTGCAAGAAGGATATGATGCTCTGCAAAAGAGATATGAAAAAGACACCAATTTATTAAAAAATAAAATTAGTGAAGTGGAAAAAGAGTGCAGTGAACAAATTGGCCAGTTACAAAAGGAACTTAAAAAGGTAACTGAAGAAAGCAACACCTTAAAAATAAGAATTGAACAAATGCAAGTGAATGACTCACTAAGACTTGAAGAATCAGTCAAACAAAAACAAAAAAATGAAAAATTAGAAGAAAATATGAAATATCTCCTAGGAAAAACAACTGACTTAGAAAATAGATCTAGGAGAGACAATCTAAGGATTATTGGACTTCCTGAAAGCCATGATCAAAAAAAGAATCTAAACACTATCTTCCAGGAAATCCTGAAAGAAAACTGCCCTGAGATTGTAGAATCAAAGGGCAAAATCAGCATTGAAAGAATTCACCGATCACCTCCTGAAAGAGACCCCAAAATTAAAACCCCAAGGAATATCGTGGCTAAATTTCAGGACTATAGCACCAAGGAACAGATTCTGCTGGCAGCTAGAAAGAAACAATTCAAATACCGAGGATCAATAATTAGAATCTGTCAGGATCTGTCAGCTTCCACACTGAAGGATCGAAGGGCCTGGAACCAGATATTCCGAAGGGCAAAGGAACTTGGATTACAGCCAAGAATAACCTATCCAGCTAGAATGAGCATTATCCTCCAGGGAAGAAGATGGTCATTCAATGATATAGGTGAATTTCACCTATTTCTAATGAAAAGACCGGATCTGAACAAAAAATTCGACACCCAAACACAGTACTCAAGAGATGCATAAAAAGGTAAAAAGGAAAGGACTCTTGAGAACTTTATTTTTACTAGGGGGATACTCAAAGTTTGGGGGTATAATTAACTAAATATTACTTTGATAATATGAAAAAGAGAACTAGAGGGGAAAAGGTTGTCATACTGGGGAAAAGAGGGAAAAAGTGGTAAAATAAGATCTAAAAAAAAGGAGGTAAAAACAAGGTAAAATCACTTGAAGAGGCAAAGAAAACCTAATATAATTGAGAGAAAGAGGGGAGGGAGACGAGCACTGTGTAAATCTTACTCTCATCAGGTTGGGCTCTAAAAGTGTATATCAGACATTTGATTTCACATAGAAACTTGTCTGTTGCTAGAGGGAAGTGGGAGGGAAAGGAGGAAAAGTAAGGGACAAACTAATAGAAGGGAAAATAGAAGAATCAGGGGAAAGGAGTAAAAACAGGGGGAAGGGATCTAAAGGGTGGAGTATTGTTTGGGGGAGGGGGTCATCAAAAGCAAAGTACTGAAGAGGGGGGAAGGGAGAAAGGGGAAAGGAAAGGGGAAAACATAACTTGGGTAAATAAGATGGCAGGAAATAAAGAATTAGTTATTCTATCTGTGAATGTGAATGGGATGAACTCTCCCATAAAGTGGAAGCGGATATCAGACTGGATTAAAAACCAGAATCCCACAATATGTTGTCTACAAGAAACACATCTAAAACATAGTGACACATATAGGATGAAGGTAAAAGGCTGGAGCAGGACCTATTATGCTTCAGGCGAACAAAAAAAAGCAGGGGTAGCAATCCTTATCTCAGATCAAGTAAAAGCCAAGATAGATCTAATCAAAAGAGATAAGGAAGGAAACTATATTTTATTAAAGGGTACCATAGATAATGTAGCAATATCTATACTAAATATATATGCACCAAGTGCAATAGCACACAAATTCCTAGGGGAGAAATTAAGAGAGATGCAAGAAGAAATAGACAGCCAAACGATACTAGTGGGG
>JAJPUD010001917.1:263533-322448 GCA_023553655.1 Myrmecobius fasciatus
CTGGGACACTAATACATTGTTGGTGGAACTGTGAACGGATCCAACCATTCTGGAGAGCAATTTGGAGCTATGCTCAAAAAGTTGTCAAACTGTGCATACCCTTTGACCCAGCAGTGTTTCTACTGGGCCTATATCCCAAAGAGATCTTAGAGGAGGGGAAGGGACCCACATGTGCAAGAATGTTTGTGGCAGCCCTTTTTGTAGTGGCTAGAAACTGGAAACTGAAGGGATGCCCATCAATTGGAGAGTGGCTGAATAAATTATGGTATATGAATGTTATGGAATATTATTGTTCTGTAAGAAACGACCAGCAGGACGATTTCAGAGAGGCCTGGAGGGACTTGCATGAACTGATGCTGAGTGAAATCAGCAGAACCAGGAGATCATCATGCACAGCAACAACAGTATTACATAATGATCAATTCTGATGGACATGGATCTCTGCAATAAAGAATTGTCTCAAACCAGTTCCAGTTGTTCACTGAAGAAAACCATATACACCCAGAAAGAGGGACATGAAATATGGACCACAACGTAACATTTTCATGATCTCTATTGACATTTGCTTGCATTGTGTTGCCTTTCTCTGATTCTTTTTTTTTCTTGTAGATAGGATTTTTCTTGCATAACTTCTCAAGCATTCCAACATTATTAACATGTAGTGGACTTCCTGCCATCTGGGGGAGGGGAGGGGACTGGGGGTAAAATTTGTATTGGAAAGCTTTGTAAAGATCAAGGTTGGGGAACTACCCATACATATGTTATACAAATAAAAAGCTTAAAAAAATAAAAAAAAAATAAGTCAAGGAGAGATAATTTAAAAAGCATTGGACTCTTTGAAAACTACCATTTTTTTTTAACAATAAAAAGTTCGGATAGCATACATGGTTTTTCAGTAGTTTGAGTAAAACTTGCTAGTCTCTACAAAAAACCAGAGATTTTAGAATACAATATTCCAAAAAGCAAAAGTACTAAGCTTACAACCAAGAACAATTTATCCTGCAAAGCTCAGTAGCATTATACAGGGATGAAAAAGATTTTTTTTTAATATAATAGAAGTCTTTCACACATTTCTTATTAAAAGAACAGAGCTAAACAGGAATACAAACTCAAGGGTCCAGAAAAATCTGTAAGGATAAAATTATTTTAGCAACTGGAAACAGCTATATGATGATACAGTGCTAACATTCTAGGAGGGGAAAAAGAAACAAATGTCTCTTTAGAACCTTAATGTTTAAAAAGAGTATAGAGGGAATTGAAAAAAGAAAAACAGAGATCTTGGAGAGTAGTCTGCTTTTGTCCTGAGAGCTTGAAGAGAAGGGAGGATTAAAAAGGAAGACCTTTTGTATAGTAAGGAGAAAAAAAGGAGTAAATAACCTGTTCTTTCTTTTAATTGGTATTCATGAAAAGAATATACAAACAGTGAAAGGAAGGGGAGGGAGACAGGGAGAAGGCTTTAGATAGGAATCTCATTTTTATCTTAAATGGATAAAGTTGAATTAAATATACACACAATTAGTTTGGTATAGAAATAAATGTACAACAGGGGAAAATTGGGATAAATGGAGGGAAGGAGGATAATGCAGGAGAGTAAATAGTCATAAGCAAAGAAAATTTCCTGAAACCGAAGGAAGGAATTGAGGGGGGAGGGGAGAATTGAGATTGAGAAGGGTGAAAAGAAAGGAAAAGGGAAGGAGAGAAAAAGAGAAAAATAAGAGGGAGGGAGAAGGAAGGATGGATGGGGGAAAGGGAAAGACAGGAGGAGAGAAGGGGGAAAGGGAAAAAAAGAAGGAAGAGGAGGAGGAGAGTTAGACTCTAAGGCAAGGATGGGTTTAGATTGTTTCTTAGACAATTGGGGGATAGCTGAACAAATTGGGGTATATAAATATAATGAAATATTATTTTGCCATTCAAAATAAGAGACAATTTCAGAGAACCCTGGACACTATGAACTGATGCAGAATAAACTGAGCAGAACCTGTTGATGAGGTCCTGAGTGGTGGGTTGGACAGAAAGAAACTAAAGAATTGATCCCTGAGGCAAGCAGGGATAGATATCATTTTAGCTCCAAGGTCCCACCCTTGGGAGAAGTAATCCAGTCAGAAATCCAAGCTGTATCAAACCCCTGAGACCCATCCTCTGAAGGGGTCTCCAGCAGTCTCACCTTGCCATTTAACCTCAAGTCCCTGAGGTTAAATTTTCCCTATAAAATCTAGTTATAGGCCATGACTCCACTACCACTCTCCTTTGGATAGTCTGTCTCGGCACTCTGCCTCATGGTGTCTGTCCCCTCTTACCAGGAGACACCTCCTGACCCCATTTCTGCCCCTTACAGCTAACTCCTTTGGGATGCTCAGTCCCTTTCAGGATTGAACCTGTCAGCTAAGGGCATACCCCAATCTCATGGGGGCTCCCTTTCTACTGCGTCATTGTGATTTCCACTGAGGAACTTGTCTTTCATATGCTCTCCCACTCTATTTCATATTTACCATTCCCAGTGTCTATTGTATCCCTTCGTTTTGTCTGTAACTTATTCCCCTAAATAAATCTATCTCTGGTAAAAGTGAATTCTTCACATGGCCGAACTCCAATTTTAGTGCCTGCCGTCATCTGGCGCCTACATCACCCACATCACCAGGAAAACAATTTCTACATGGGCAACAATACTGTTTTAAAAAACAACTTTGAAAGACTTTAGAACTCTGACCAAGGCACATAAGGTCTTTTAGCCTTAATTTCCTCATCTGTAAAATGAAGATAATAATAGATCTACTTCAAAAAGTTATTGTGATGATCAAATGAGATAAAGTGTAGTGCTTTGCAAATCTACAAAGCACTATATGTCCTTGTTGTTCAGTCACTGCAATCGTGTCCAACTCTTCATGACCCCATTTGGGGTTTTCTTGGCAGAGATAAGGGAATGATTTGCCATCTCCTTCTCCAGCTCACTTTACAGATTTGGAAACTGAGGCAAACAGGGTTAAATGACATATCCAGGATCACACAGCTAGAAAGTGTCTGAAGCCAGATTTGAACTCAGGTCTTCCTGACTCCAAGACCAGAGCTCTGCACCATCTATATAAATTCTATTTTTTATAATCAGTGCAACAGTCAGCAGGTTTCCAGAAGACAGAAGTCTAAACCATGTGAGAGGTGATGGTCTTGTGAGAAATGCTGAAAAGTTGGGTTTCCACAGTGTTGCAACCTTTGAGGCAGTGTGAGATAGTGGGTACCACTGACCAAGAGGTTTTCAGAATGTGAGAGGTTAAGGAAGGTTAGGATTCACAGAACAATTAAGTGATCCATAGAAGCCCGGAGCAAACAAGGAATTGGGGGGGGGGGCAGGAAGGTACAAGTGGATTCAGCCAATCAGAAAGAGTCTTGTAGTTTTGAGAAAACCAAAAACTTGATAATAGCCCCTGCAGCCCAAACTAGTTAGGGCCAATGACCGACTTGACCAAATCACTACTGCACCTGCTTAAAAGACTGATTGAATATTAAACAACACACCCCAGAGGAGTTTTCTGCCGTTTTTGAACATGGGATGTATGATGGGGGGGAGGGGGATGTTTTATACATATTCATCATATATTTTTAAAACTACGGAGTCTTCATTTTTCCAACAGATCCTCTTTTTGGGTTCTGCTACATATTTGGAAAGTGTGCATGTATATGTGTGTGTCTGTCTGTGAGTCTGTGTATCTGTGTGTGTCTGTGTGTGTCTTGTGTATGTGTGTCTGTGTATCTGTCTGTGTGTGTGTCTTTCTGTGTGCACACCCCATGCGTGGGGCCCCCAGGAGGCCAGGTGGACGCCCAGGGGCAGTGGCCAGCCAGAACAGCCTTGGGCAGGAGCCAGGGTAGTGCCCACAGCACTCCTGGCCCTAGGCCAGGCTGGCCACTCCTTCACCACACCCCAGGAGGGCCAGCCCCACAGAACAGAGCAGCTCCTCTCTCCTTATGGCCGCCACACCCATCTACCAACTGGACTCCCCAGCACAGACACGGAAACCCTGGGCCCCGGGGCTGCCTCCTCTGTGGGTCCCTTCATGTGCATCTCTCCGCCCCAGCCCGTTGCTCGTGTCCATCTTTGCTCTCACCAGCCCCATCCCCAGGATACTTTAGAGAAAGTGCAGGCCCATGCCTCCGCTTGGGGGGCAATGCTTTGGAACAAATGCTCTCAGAGTGCTCTGAGTAAAAGTTTCTGTTGGAGGGAGGGGAGAAAGGCTGCTCACAGGGTCCTGAGCCCACAAAGGCTCCAGGGTAATTTTCTTCCATGATAGGAGCCCAAGGGCTGCTGGGCCCAGGCTTGGGGAGGATAAGAGCAGAGATCAGTCAGAGAGGAAGAGGGAAATTAATAGGCCTTTAGGGTTCCAGGGGAAAAAGGTGGCAAAGAGACCAGATTCATGACAGCAAAGACACAAGGGCCCACGTTTTTAAATTTTCTGCAAACTGAGATTGTTCTACCCTATGTTCTGGACAGGGCCTAGCTGGCTTGTGTCTAGACTGTGCCAGAGGGGGACACAATCAGCACCATCGTCAACACAATGATGATAATAATCAAAAGCTGACGTTTATATAACAAGTCATATACATGGTCTTATTTGAGTCACATAACAACCTTGTGAGCTGTCTATTACAGGTGAAGTACACTCGCCTTAAAGATGAGGAAAATGAAGGGCAAAAAAGTTGACTGACTCATTATCACAGAAAATGTAGGGAGCAGAATTTCCTGGGCTCCAAATCCCGCCCATTACTCATATTCATATTCATTCCCTCTCTTTCTATCTGTCTCTGTCTTTTGGTCTCTCTCTGACTCTCTTGTGTCTGTCTCTGTCTATCTCTCTCTCTATTTCTGTCTCTCTGACTCTCTTGTGTCTGTCTCTGTCTATCTCTCTGTCTCTCTATTTCTGTCTTTGTCTCTGCTTCTCTTGTGTCTGTGTCTGTCTCTGTATCACAGTCTCAGTTACTAGTAAGTAACTGAGACTGGATTTGAACTCGGGTCCTCCTGACTCAGGGCCAGTGCTCTACCCACTGCAGCACCTGGCTGTCCCTGTTTCTGTCCCTTTGAGATTCGGTCTCTCTATCTTGCCCAGAATGGAAGTAAAGGACTATCCATGAGCCCAGTGCTACAGCCCATCGGTGTAACTTCTCCCAACACCTTCAGGCAGCCTGATGCTCCCAGGGGCCTTCCAAATTGGCACCAGATTCTCCACCATCAGGTTGTGAGGGCAGGGACTGGCTTTTTTCTCCTGTTATATCCTGAGTGCTCAGCACCTAACACAAAATGCACGCTTAATACAGATTGCCTGAGGTTTGGTACAGATTCTGACCACTTTGGGCCCCGCTACAGATCAGAACTCCCAGGCTCAAACAACCCAAAGGCCTCAGTCTCTCCTAGGAGCAGGGACCCCAGGTGTATCACTATTATCTAACCAACTTCTCTCTTTCAAAAACTTCGGGCTACATCAGGGGAAGAGATCAGACATAGTCCTCACAAGATGGAGCTACAGGATTTAAAGTAAGGAAATGAAACCAAAAACTTCTTGTCATTGATCATTTCCCTTTACAGGGAAGTGGGTTCAGTGCTGATGCTGGGGCTGGTAGAGAGTGCTGCTCTTGGGGATATGGGAATCATTTATGGTAAAAGAAGCAAAGGCAAAGTATTATTCCCCCTCCTCCCCAGACACACGTTGCTTGTGCACTTCCTGGCACATAGCAGGTACTTAATAAATGTTAAATTGAATTAAAGATAAGAGACATCAGAACTGGATGGTTCGGACAACCTCAAGCTCATTCTTGCTTGGGAAGGTAAAGGGTGTGAAAGAAATCTCTACTACAAAGTAGAGCAGTTGACTGATTGAGGTGGTGGAAAGATGTGGGCTCAGATTCTAAATGGGGACCTTACCACACTGGGTGATCCCCTTCCCTTCCTGGGCCTCAGTTTCCTTGGCTGTAATGAGTGGAGTTGGATTAAGGTGATAACAAGGACTCTTATAGGAGGGTAAAAACAGCCTAAATCTGGGGCTGAGCCCCCAGATCCCAACCTATAAATCCTTCCCCCGTGCGAAGGAATCTCACCAGAAGTCTGAGCCTTCATTGACTGACATTTATTACCTGTGAGAACCTAAACAAGTCATTTAGCTCAGTTTGCCTCAGTTTTCTCATTTGTAAAATGAGCTGGAGAAGGAAATGGCAAACCCCTACAGTATCTTTGCCAAAAAAAACCCAATACAGTCAAGTCAGGCACAAGACTGAAGTGACTGAACAATAGACCATCTCAAAAGAATGAAAAGCTCAATCAACCAATTAACAAATGTTCTTCAATGCCCCATATGTGCAAAATAAAAGGCTCTGTCATCAAAGAGCTTACATTCAATTAGAAAAAAAAACAACATACATATATGTGTGTACATACATATGTATGTATATTGTGTGTATACACAATACATGCAAATAAATACAAGGCAGTTTGGAGATGAGGAGCTGAGGTAATCAGGAAAAACTTGTGGAGGAGGAGGTGGTGCTCAAACTATTTTGAAGGAAGAGATTAAGAGATTCCAAGTAGGGAGTGGATTCTAGGCTTCCAGAAAAGCTAATTCAAAGGCTTGGAGGGAAAATGGGGTGCCATGTATGAGAAAAAGCAAGAAGGCCAGTTTTGTTGGACCACAGAATGTGGAAAAGACAGTAATAGACTGAAAACGTTGATTTGCAGACAGGTTAAGGCTTTAAATGACAAATAAAGGAGTTTATATTTATTCCTAGAGTAAAAGAGAGTCCCCAGGATTTGAGGAGGGCAGTGACATAGTCAGATGTTTTATTTAGGAAAATCACCTTGACAGCTTCATTGAGGATGGATTGGAAATAGGAGAGACTCGAGGCTGAGACTAATTAGGAGGCTCTTGCAATGCTCTAGGTGAGAGGTAATATGGGTTAGTACCAGGATGATGGCCCTGTAAGAAAAGAGAGTAAAGGAAAAACTGTGAGAGATGCTGTGGAGGTAGAAAGGAGTATATTTGGTGAGTCACTAGATATGTGGGAATGCAACTTTCCAGACATAATTCTAGCCTTTCTTTTCCTTTGTTTCCTTTCCTACCTTTTACCCCTGATCCCAAAACAAGTATGCTTCTCTCACAACCTGCACACAACAAAGTTGGAATCCTGAACATTCTTTTGAAGGCAGATTTTAGGAAACAGGCATATGTAAATGTTGAAAGGTAGAGTTTGAAAAATGTATTCTCTAAGAAGGTTAATATCAAAATATTTATAACAGCGTCTTTTGTGGTTAACACAGAATTGGGAAATAAAAGGAGATGGCCAAGGATTGGAAAAGGGCTAAATTGTGACCCATGAATGGAATGGAATTCTACAAGCCGAAAAGAAATGATGAACACAGAAAAAGAGTGAAAGACTTATATGAACTGAAACAATGAATTAGCAGAAACAGGAAAACAATTTGTCAAACAACTACAATGCCATCAATGGAAACAACAAAATAATAAAAACTAAATGTTATGGAATCATAATGCCCCCAAAGAAAATGACAAGATGTCTTCCCTCTGCCCTTTGAAGAAGTGAGGGATTCTGCAAATAAAGTCATCCTTTTTTGGATACATTAAGTTTCGTGGACATTTTTCCTTTCTTTAAACTTTATTCTAAGAGATTCTTTTTTTGGCTAGTGGGGATGGAGGGAGGAATACTGTAGGAAATAAAAGATTATGTCAAAAACAAAGGTGAAAAGGTAAAAACAAATAGATCAATATTGAGGATATATATTTTACCTGATTTATATATATTATACATATTTAAGACCAAGGGGAAGGAGCGGAAAGTAAAAAGATTCTCCAGGAACAGAGATAAAACCAGGACTAGTGTTTTTTCCTGCCTGGAATAGACATCACTAAAAAATATCCTCAAATCAACTTTTAAGACAAATTGGGGTAGGAAGACCCCAAGGACACCAATCCTCACAAGGAGCTGGGGTACACAGGAATAACTGGAACCACTTGATGGGTAGTACCTTCCTATTTTCACTAATAATTCTTGTTACCCAAGTGTTGATTGAGATTTAGGACTGGATAGATTTTGGTTGGATGGGAGGGTACCCATTTTGAAACTTGACTAAAGTGAGGTGATTAGCAGGTTAAATGTCGCCAAAGGTTACAATGAGTGACTTAGCGAGGATTTGAAGCCAGACTTTCTGATTCTGAAGCCCCCGTCCCTTCATTGTATCATACGGCATTATTTCAGTACTGAAGGAGTCATCCTCCTCGAGATTTCAGCGCCCTGGGAAAAGTCCTCATGGTCCGGTCTTAGTTGCTCTTCTAGTTTGGACGCTCCGTTAGAAGGTAAGCTCGGAGAAGGCGGGCGTGTATACCTGCCTAGGTTCCTGGAGACTTCCTAGCCCAGCAAAGAGAAGCAGATCGAAAAGACTGAAACTTCTTTCTCTCTGCTCCCAGGCTTCTCTGGAGCTGACTCCAGCCCAGGTAGCTTTCTTAGGTCCGGCCTGCCTCACTTTGTTCTCAGCGGTAGAGTGATGGCGAGGGGAACCTCCGGGCCCGGCAGGGGGCGGGGGCGGAGTCCAGGTGGGGGCGGGCCCGGGCGGGGCGGAGCCAGCTCTGGAGGGATCGCCGCTCGGTTCGGGGCCGGAGTCCTGGCTTGCGGGTTGCGGGGGCCAAAGGTGTCTTCGGGTTGGGGATGCTACAAGTACATATTCCTTCCGTGGGGCCGGAGGCTGTGGAGCCCGAGAAGAGCCTGGAGAAAGGACACATGGTGAGTGTTCGGACGGGTGCCCCCGTTAGGAATCAAACGGGTCCTGGAGTTCCTCCACCCGGGAATTTCAAAGCGTTGAGCAGGCAGCGTTCTCTGTACTGGAACGGAAGGAAACCTTGGGCGGGGGGCATTGGCTGCTACGGGAAGGGGAGACCTGGGCAGGAGCTGTGGGGAAACTCTCGAATTAGTTTCATCCCGAGTTTCTCTTCCTGTTTGGAGAGATGGGAACTGGGGGGTTCATCCCCTTCCCATCTTTCTCCTGCATTTTAATTGAGAGGCGGGGGTTGAGGGGGGTCAAAAAGCAGAGGTTTTCCACGCCTCCAGCGCGGTTAGAGGCACTCTGCTACATCTCAGCAGATTGAGGGAAATGGGGAGGGATGGTAGTCTTCGACCCTCGTAATTGGTGAACTTTGCCATGGAGGGACTGACTCTTCTGACTCCTTCACCACCATCCCCCTTTGGTCGAACTAGATTGCTTGGGGAATGGGAGGGAGAGAAAAAGAAAGGAGAGGTGAGCGGTTTTGGATTAGTGTACCCTGAGATCCGCTGGAGCAGGGGCTCTTGTGAAAGGGCCTTTGTGAGGAGCGATGCTCAGAGGCTAAAATTGGCTCTAAGAGAGGGCTGGAGCCCGGTCTTCTCTAGGCTATTCTGGGGTGGGAACAGAAGAGAAAAACTGGAGTTCTACCTGGCCCTGAATTTGCCCGGCCTTGGGAGCCTCGTTCAGACTCTCCCACTTCCTCCTCCCTTTAGGTGTTCAGGGTGGAAGTCCTCTGCAACGGGAGAAGGCACACCATTCATCGGCGTTACAGCGAATTCCATGCCCTGCACAAGCAGGTGAGAAGTAGGGAGAAGTGCCTCTTCCTTGAGCTATGAAGAACTGAATGTCACGGGAGACCTAGTTTTGTTCTACCCTGGGCAAAAGCCAGGCCTCCCCGGGGCTGGGACCGCCAATTACCCATCTAAGAGACATCTTTCCTTCAAATTACTGGCCCCTCCCACGGCGTGAAAAGGGGACGGAGGGAGGGGGGAGAACAATGAGAATACTGGCGGGGTGACAAGTGAGTATACTGGAGAATATGGGAAGATTTGGCTTTTTGAGGTGATTTGACGCCTGATTTTCAGTGTGCTCTTCCAGGGTGCTTAGCTTAAGGTGGTCTAAATTTACCACTCTCCTCTATTGGGACCTACCCAGAAGAGGGAAAAGTATCGGAGAGAGTGAGAATAAAGCAAAGGAATAGGAATTGGAACTAGAATGTTCTACTTGGGGCCCCAGTTCTTGGCAGAATCAGGACCTCTGAGCGGGTTTCTTTATGATTTCTGACAGATTAAGAAGTCTTGCAAAGTGCCCGACTTTCCCCCCAAACGAGTGCCTAACTGGAGGCCCAAGGTTTTGGAGCAGCGTCGACAGGGGCTAGAGGCTTATATTCAGGTGAGAAAGGCAGAGCTGGGCTTTTTTTCCTCCTAGACACTAACTTCAGGGCTCAATAGGAAATCTTTTAGGTGTCTTTCACTGCAGGGATGCGTATCTATCATGCTCCTAGTTGTAAAGTTAGCAGCACAGGATTGCACGTGTATCTGTATCTGTGTAGATTTCATTGTCTTTCCTGCCCACACCATGCCTGGAATCCATTCTTTTCCCACTTCTCTTGAGATTCTGGTTTCTTTCATTTCTCACTTCAAGCGCCTCCTTCTACAAGAAATCTTTCCTGACACTATCATCTTGGTTATAGCTGGCCTCACATAATCACTATTTTTCTTTCTTTTTAAAAAAGCATTTTATACTTTCATCTGTCAAAAGAATGAGGTCCTTGAGATCAGGGATTGTTTCACTGTTAGTTCCATTGCCTATCACAGTGTTCAGCAAATGTATTTAATGTGTTTTGTTGATTTTGTTCCTCAGGGTGTGCTATATCTCAATCAGGAAGTCCCCAAGGAACTACTGGAATTTTTGAAACTTCGACATTTCCCTTCAGATCCTAAGACCAGGAGCATAGAGTGAGTGAATACTAGAAACTTAAGGGTGGGAATTGAGAAGAGGCCTGTTTTGTCTTCAGCTAGCTCTTTAAGAACATCAGTGGAGATCTGGCCTTGAGAAGATAGGTAAAAAATTTGTGTATTTTTTTGGCATAGCTTTTGCTGCCCTCCCTCTTCTAATACTGATCAAATAATATTCCTTCTGTCACAACTGATTCTTAGGATTGGTACTCTTAGTATTCTTAGCCTTAGAACTTACCCAATTCATTTTTTTTTTTTTTTTGCTTTTTGCTAAGGCAATTGGGGTTAAGTGACTTGCCCAAGGTCACACAGCTAGGGAAATGTTGTGGCTGAGAACCAGATTTGAACTCAGGTCCTCCTGACTTCAGGGCTGGTGCTCTATCCACTGCGCTACCTAGCTGCCCCCATTTTTTTTTTTTTTTTTAAGGAAATTGGGGCTTAGTGACTTGCTCAGGGTCACACAGCTAGACTCCAGGGCCACTGCTCTATCAAATGCTTCATCTAGCTACATCTTTAAGCTAGTCAACAGCCTTAGTAAATAAGTTGGTTTTAATTAGCAGAGCTCCCTAGAGGCTTTTCATGCTACTTCTTCCCTGAAGAGCTGCTGGGGCTTTCCCTGGTTCAGGGGCTGCTCAGAGGGACTGGCAGCAGCCATTCATATGCCTCTTCTCCTCTTCAGCCCTGTGGGAGTTCATGCCCAACAACAGCAGGCAAGTTGAAGAGCTCAGCTGAGTCCTCTTAGCCCTTGTTCTGCTTCTCTGGCCAGGGACTTGGGTCTCACTGAAGGGCATGCTGCCCCCTCATGGTCACTTCTATCAATATGGGCCTACCCTTGGACAGCATGGATGGAAACCTCTACCTTGCCTGTCTTAGCATGAGATTTAGGGCTTGGAGGGACCTTCCTTAGGTTAAGACTCAAAGGGAAGTGATTTGTCTGATGAGAAGACTGGGGATTCTACAGCCAACAATTCCTCCAAGTCACACTGGCTCTCGTGCAGTTTTCTGGCCCTTTCTCCTCCTCATTCCACTTGCATATGCTCTTGGTGGTGAGCTCTGTTCAACACTTCCTAAATCACCCACGGGGCTTTGTGTTAGAGCTGACCAACCTCTTTTTTTCTCTAGTGCTCAGCTACCCCACAGACCAGTCGTGAACTTCCACAGGGATCCTTACATTCAGAGCCCTTCTCTAGGTAAGTAAAATATCAAGAGCAGTTTTGAAGCCTGTGCTCCATCCGTGTTGGCATCGAGCAGTGATGGGGACATCCTTTGCAACATCTCTAGCAGCATTGGCCCAACAGCTGACCCAATTGGAGGCAGCTCTGAGCAGTGCTAAACTAAGCTCATCTTAAGTGAATGTGTCAGATGGGTGGTATGGTACCACTCCCCAAGGTTCACTCCCATCCTTAAGTTGTCGGCAGTTCCCAGGTGAAAGCCAGTGTCTGGATAGCAGAACATTAAGGAGAGGGAAAAAAAAAAAAAAAGACTGACTTGGTGTTTCTTTGTAGCTCCCCAGATCTGACAGGACACACAGCTGCTTGGTTTCTATTAACAAGAGGCTAGCTAATGGTCAGGCTCTGATTTAAAAGCTGCCCTTTATGCAAACCCCAAAAAGGAATAGGCTTGAGTAGCTAGAGGGCCAGTTTAAAGGTCAGGACACAGATAGCTGAGCTTAACTTCCTCCTGGAGATCCTTGTTAGCTGTGTCTGGAGAAGGCAGTTTAGGAGTCTTGTTTGCACCCTTTCACTTAGAGCTAACAAAAGCACTTTCTGGGAGGATAACACAGGAAAACAGCATAAGCACATTCACACTACAGAACTATCTTTGTTCTCCTCTCAGCCTGAATTTTGTTTTCTCTTTTAGAACCAATCCCCAACATGGTGGTGAGTGGAGTGTTACAGGGCTTCTATGGCTACAGCAGATGCACCACTGTGAACCAGCTGAAGGACTCCCATTTCATACCATCCCTACTACATCCACGACCTTGAGGGGAATAAAACATCCCCACCAGCCAGACTGCCAACCAGACCTTTCTGTAGCACCCTGACCCTTGGCTGAGGGGACCCACAGGCTCAAAGCCAAATTTTTCTGGTGGGACCCAACTCTAACATGAAGCTAGGCAGGCCTGTTACACCCTTCTCCTGCTCCAATTTTGACCCCAATTGATGGGTGAATACTGAGGGATACTTGCCTCCCACCCCACCACCCCAAGATAGGAAAAACACAGAATAAAAGGAGTCTTTCTTAGGGATGAGCCCAAAGAAAACAGAATGGGCTGTTTGTATTGGAGGAAAGGAACCATGAGATAAAAGCAAGGGCCCAGGCAGCATACAAGGTAAGGGGATGGAGTTGAGAGAATGGGGAGGGATACTGAGCAGTGGAGAAGCTCCACTCTTTGGAAGTAGTTGCTAGGCAACCAGCGTGTGTCCTCTTGCCCACTGGTCTAGGTCTAACTTAATCCAGGGCAGGATAGTACTCTGGTTGGCTTCCAAAGACATCCAGGGGAGGGCAGAAGAGAACAGAGGGAGAGAGGGTAAAAGAAGGTACCCAGTTCTATAGGAAGCGGGCCCTACTTTGCCCTCAAATTTTTTTTCCCTTTTTTTGAAGGGTAGAGGGTGAGGTTAGGCTGGGCTAAGCTTAGATGCTTATTAAGGGCAAGGGATGAACCCAGCCCACTCACTTTCTATTAAAAAATGTTTTCTTCTTTATTGGCTTATGTTTTCTTTACAAAACAGGGCCTGAGGGGCTGTGGAATGTGAGGATGGATTCTGGGTCAGCTCAGTCAAAGGTCAGCACCTCAGGCTGTAGGAGCCCAGGGCTGCCACAGGGACCAGACCAGGCTTCAGTCCCCACAGGGGCAGTGCCACCTGCACAGCCTGGAAAGCAGGTCTTCAGGGGAGCCTACTCCTTGGCAATGGCAAAGGGCTTCTCCACTTCAATTGTGCCACAGTCAGCTATTGTCACGTCTTTCAGGGGCTTGTCCCGCCCATCTGTCTTGGTGTTTTCCACCTTTCTTACCACATCCTAATAATGAAAAGAAAAAACAAGGGGTGAGATCAGGATTAGTGTCACCAAGTACAGAACTGTCCAGTCCAGAGAACTCATCTCTAGACAGAATGAAATGTTCCTGCTGAACTTCTAACCAAAAAGTCAAGTGAGAACAAGGAGGTTGTGGAGCCAAAATGCTCCATTATCCTGCTATCAAACCCATTCTTACTGAGTATCACTTGGGTATGAAGAGGATAGAACTTATTCCTTCCTTCACCATTCACTAAATTGTTTAGAGCCTGGCAAAGGCTGAAGGGCTTGGGATTAAGGAGAAGGGTTCAAGCCATAAGCTAACAGAAGGGATCCTGAGTCACTACCAAGGGCGACAGCTCCCTTTTCACACAGTAACCAAGGAGCTCAATGGTTACATGTTTCCAGTAGTTGAGGATAGTGTAACCTTCCCCTACTTGAACCTTGTCAGTCTTACTCTGAGTGCTCCTACTTAGTCTCCTTAGGGTCTCAGAAGCAGAGCACCCAGCAGGTTGGGGCTTCTGCAGGGCCAAGGATGACTATGTTAGTATTAGCAGAGATAACAAATGAGAGGAGTTAAGTCCTATGTACACAATCTCCACCACTTACCATTCCTTCTAGAACTTTGCCAAACACCACATGTTTTCCATCCAGCCATGGAGTCTTGACAGTGGTGATGAAAAACTGGGAACCGTTGGTATCCTTGCCAGCATTGGCCATGCTCACCCAGCCTGGCCCATAGTGCTTCAGCTTAAAGTTCTCATCAGGAAAACGATCACCATAGATGCTCTTTCCTACAAATTAAAGCATAGCTTAGGTTGGAATGGAAAATCAACTAGGATTCCAAATTGAGTTAAACCATTTATGTTCAGAATGAATGAATGGGGATAGATAAGGGAAAAAAAGCTGTGGAACAAACTTCGGCAAAGGTAATCTTCCTGATACTCCAACACACACAGCAACAGCCATACAAACAGCAGTTGGATGGAGATCATTTTGGTGTAAACTGAAGTTGACCAAGACTGTTCAGCTGCGAGAAGATTAGGGAGAAGGGATTGGGAAGAAATGTGGTTTTTTACTTAGAGCCTTATTGTGGCATTGAATAGCCTGAAGGATTGAACAACGATCTCTGACAAATGGATTTTTATTGTGCAAAAGGACCGCATGTTTCTTCCCCTCCTCTAAACTTCTCAACCAATTTGTAGAGAATACTCATCCACTGGCAATACTACCTAAACTAATCTATTTATTTAGTCCTATACCAATCAAACTCCCAAGAAATTATTTAACTGACCTACAAAAAATAACAACAAAATTCATCTGGAAAAACAAAAGGTCAAGAATTTCAAGGGAATTAATGAAAAAAAAAATGCAAATGAGGGTGGCCTAGCTGTACCAGATCTAAAACTATATTATAAAGCAGTGGTCACCAAAACCATTTGGTACTGGATAAGAAATAGAGTAGTGGATCAGTGGAATAGGTTAGGTTCACAGGACAAAATACTCAATGACAATAGTAATCTAGTGTTTGATAAACCCAAAGACCTCAGTTTTTGGGATAAAAACTCACTATTTGGCAAAAACTGCTGGGATAATTGTAAACTAATATGGAAGAAATTAGACATTGACCCACACCTAACACCATATACCAAGAGAAGGTCAAAATGGATTCATGATCTAGGCATAAAGAATGATATTATAAACAAATTAGAACAATGTAGGATGGTTTACCTCTCAGACCTGTGGAGGGGGAAGGAATTTGTGACCAAAGAAGAACTAGAGGTCATCATTAATCACAAGTTCAACTATATCAAGTTAAAAAGTTTTTGTACAAACAAAATGAATGCAGACAAGATTAGAAGGGTAGCAGTAAACTGGGAAAATATTTTTACATCCAAAAGTTCTGATAAAGGCCTCATTTCTAAAATATATAGAGAATTGACTCAAATATTTAAGAATTCAAGCCATTCTCCAATTGATAAATGGTCAAAAGATATCAACAGACAATTTTCAGATGAAGAAATTGAAACCTTCTGGTCACATGAAAAGGTGCTCCAAATCACTATTGATCAGAGAAATGCAAATTAAGACAACTCTGAGATACCACTACACACCTGTCAGATTGGCTAAAATGACAGGAAATAATAATGATAACTGTTGGAGGGGATGTGGGAAAACTGGGACACTGATACATTGTTGGTGGAACTGTGAAAAGATCCAGCCATTCTGGAGAGCAATCTGGAACTATGCTCAAAAAGTTATCAAACTGTGCATACCATTTGACCCAGCAGTCTTTCAACTGGGCCTATATCCCAAAGAAATTTTAAAGGAGGGAAAGGGACCCACATGTGCAAAATTGTTTGTGGCAGCCCTTTTTGTAGTGGCAAGAAACTGGAAATTGAAAGGATGCCGATCAATTGGAGAATGGCTGAATAAATTATGGTATATGAGTGTCATGGAATATTATTCTTCTGTAAGAAACAATCAACAGGTTTTCAGAGAGGCTTGGAGAGACTTGCATGAACTGATGCTGAGTGAAATCAGCAGAACCAGGAGAACATTATACACAGCCACAAGACTATACTATGATCAATTCTGATGGACATGGTTCTCTTCAACAATGATGTGATTCAAACCAGTTCCTATTAGGTTGTTTTTTTTCTTCTTCTCTTTCTAGATCTGATGTTTCTTGTGCAGTAAGATAACAGTATATAGATATATATACATGTATTGGATTTGTCATATAATTTATCCTATTTAGCATGTATTAGATTACCTGTCATCTAGGGGTGGGGGGTAGGGGGAAGGAGAAGAAAAGCTTGGGGAAAAAAAAGTTTTTGCAAAGGTCAATGTAGAAAAATCACTCATATGTTTTGTAAATAAAAAACTTTTAATAAAAAAAAAAGAGATAGAATACTCATCCACTCATCTATCCATCCATCCACATTGAGCTAATTGCTCCACGTTCCCTAGTGGGTCTTGGCTCTTGCACTGTCTCTTGTCCCTTTCCTTCTAGTCTTTAAAAAACAAATCAGTGAACAAGAACCCGATTCTATTACTTACACAGAGCCTTTTCCTTTTGAAGGCTTTAAGAAGGCTCTTGTTGAATGGAAAATGGCTTAACACAAGGTAGCACATGTAACAAACAAACAAACAAACAAAAAAATCACTGCACTGTAAAACAATGAGGAATTCAAAGAAAAATAGGAAGATGTGTATGAACTGTCTGTCTAAAAGAAATTGCTAAAGATAGTGTCACCCACACCAAGAGAGTTATTTGGTTGTTTGGGTTAACTTCTCTTTGTTACAAAGAAAGATACTGGTGGATAGAGGAAAAAAATATTGAAAAATGGCTGGTACAAAAAAGTGTTAAAGTTAAAGAAAGCAGCCTTACACGGTATCTAGAAGCAGATAAATAAGTTCTTATACAATTATTTTTCAAAAATGTTCAAGAAATAAATGACTATTGTTTTGTTTACAAACCAAAACACATGGAAAAAAAATCAATGAACTCTGGATAATTTTCATTCTGTGGTGTTCTGAATACAAATGGTACACACCTGATTTGAAACATACAGAAAAGCATAGACTACAGCAATCTGGATCACAAGTATTAATTTCCTGGCACACCATCACCACTATAAAATTTCTTTATCCCAACAGGTATACTTAACACAAAATTCTGTAAGAATTACAAATTCTTACGATTAGTGGTTGTAAAGTTTGGAACACTTTGGATATAGCAACTACACAACAATTTTCCATCTTATGATTAACTTTTAATAAAAAATTATTTTAAAAGTATTAAAAGAAAACAAATTTGCAATTACTACTGTACCAATTAATGTTTCTATTTTTTAGTCATATATTCACACACTTCTGAATTCCTGGTCACGAAGAGGTTTTGGAACCACAGTTCCTAATTTCAAAGTCCAGAACTAAACCAATACAGAGTGAAGAAAACCCAGAGAACATTGTACTCAGTAACAGCAATATTGTTAGATGACCAACTGCGACAGACTTAGCTATTCTCAGTAATACAAGACAATTCCAAAGGACTAATAATGAAGCATACTAGCTACCTCCGAGAAACAACTGATACTGACTGAATACAGAAAGAAATATTCTACTTTTCATTTTCTTTGAGTCTTCTAGTACAAAATGATTAATATGGAATTGTTTTACATAATTGCTCATTTATAACATATTTGCTTGCTCTTAAGAGTAGGAGGTTGGGGGGGAGGAGAGAGGGATAGAATTTGGAAGTCAAAACTTTGAATAAAATAATGTTTTAAAAACGTAGGGGGAGGGGGGGAAAGGGAAGTTCAGAACTACTTGTGTGACCCTTTAAGTTACCTAACTGATTAGGGCCTCCAATTTCCTAAAAATTAAGGAGCTAGTCAAGATCTCCTCTGAAGTCCCCTAAAACCCCCTCACTTTAAAAATTATTAATCTAATTCCACTCCTACCTTTATAATTTCCTACAGTTGGATGACCAAACACCACCCTTGGACTTTCTCCCCAGCCCAATTTTTGTGACTGGTTATCCAGTCTCAAAACTTCAAAGTTATGTTTGTTTCTATATTATCTCTTGTCTTTCATCATCACCATCCAAATCCTTTAAACATCACCACTCAAAATTCTGAACAATACTGTGAAAAAGGTAACATATGCAGATTAGGAAGCCAAGTAAGAGATTAGGTGACTTGCCTATGGTCAAAATCTGTTGTGTCAGAAGTGACATTTAATATGTATGCTCTGACTCTCTTCAACAATGAAATGCTTCAAACCAGTTCCAATTGTTCAGTGAAGAAAGCCATATACACCCAGAGAGAGGGATGTGAAATGTGGACCGAAACATAACATTTTCATGCTCTCCATTGATGTTTGCTTGTATTGTATTTCCTTTATCTGATTATTCTTTCTTGTAGATATGATTTTTCTAGCACAAAAATGTGTGGAAATAAGTATACATATATTCGATTTCTTAAGTATTTTAACATAATTAACATGTATTGGATATCCTGCCATCTAGGGGAGGGTTGGAGAGTAGGGGGAAAAATTTGTAACAGAAAGCTTTGTAAGGGTTAATGTTGAAGAATTACCCATACATATGTTTTGCAAATAAAAAGTTTTAATAAAATAAAAAAAAGTATGCTCATAAATATTTGTCAATTATTCTTCAATGCTTTTGAAATCTATTCCTTCTTTTTTCATTCCCAATGATACCACGCAAGTTCATTCTATCATTACTTTCATATGGAGGGTTAGAGACACTTCTTAACTAGTTACTCCTTCCAGTTTTATCCACATACCACTCATCATCCTAAAACATAGTCCCCTGGTTAAAACACTGACTATTCTTCTATTTTTTTTTTTTATCTTTTCACCCACCCTGCATTTCAATCATTTTTTCAAATTTCATCTTTTGTATCTCTACATCATCTGCTGGATCCATGCAGTGTCAACTCTCACAGTCACTATCCAAGTCCAACCCCTCATCATCTTCTCAATTACTGCAACAACTTCTTACCAAGTCTCTCCCTACCCTATTTTTTTCTGCACTGTCATGAAAGTGATTTTCCAAAAGTACAGATTTATCATGTTATCCTCTTACTCAAACTCCAGAGGCTCTTTAGAATCAAAGATAGATTCTTCTAATAATCAAGATCCCACACAAATTGGCCTCTTCCTACCCTTCCAGTTATATATACATTACTCCCCTCCACCAACTATGAACCAACCATACTTTCCTAATTGCTGCTCCCCAGACCTTGCCCAGAGATAGTGTGTTTATATGTGTACATGTTGTCACTCTTCCCTCTCCCCGCCATCCTCCCAATAAAATGAAAGTGACTTGCAATCCATTTTTGTATCCCCAATGCTAACTATAGCACCCAGTACATAGAAGGTTCTTAAAAAAATGCTGGATGTTTAGCTTCCACTATATGAATCCGTTCATCTTGTCAAACTAGTTCTACCTTCCAATCACTGTGTTTTTTTGCTTCTGCAGCTTTGTTTATATCATTTAGGCTTCCTTCTTCATCCCTTTCTCCCAACAAGGATTATTTTTTTTCTTAACACCACAGTCTTTAAGTGATTTCCCATACTATTGTGAATGAAAATAATTCCTCAATCTCATACTGCTTTGTGATAGTTCTATTATTTTCTGCAACTACTAAAGTATCTAAGCCAATTTTTCATATGGATGTTGAGTTTCCCAACTGGATTTATCTCCTTGAGTTAAAGACTATTTTAAAGGCCCATGAAGGCCTAGCACATTGCATTATCTCTAAGAGAAGCTTAATAAATGTGATCTTTTTTTCTGAAGTGAGAGGGAAGAGAGTTTACATTATATGCAAAGTATAGAATTTTTTCAAACGTATCAAGATTTTAAAAAGGGTGGGGAAGCAATCAGGTTTCAAAGATTAGATTATGAGATTGTAATACACATAAATGTCCCTCGGTCACAAGAAGATGTAGCAGAATTCTAGCATGTGAATGCTGGGATGCCCCATGTGAATGTCTTAACTCTATTTTTTGACACATACTCTTTTCAGCTCTTCAGGAAATCTGATGTTATTCCCCAATAACAATACTTCTCTTCAAACAAGCCTGACACGATATATTATATTCATCTGGGATTCTCCATGCTATACCTAGGCAATGAATTCATATGCAATATTGGAAACAGCTAATTAGCAATCTGCTTTGAGACATAGATCAGCATTTCTGCCGCCTGTAAGAAACACTCATGCCATTTTCCCCTATCCCTCCTGGATTCCTGTAGGATAAGAAAAGCATTGCTGGACCCAGTGGAAACAAGTGTATATTTATGGGAAACCGAGAAAAGAAGAAAAATAATCTTTTTTTATAAAATCTTGCCCAATACTCCCAATTCTGAGCAGCAGCAGCAGACTCCTTTCTCAAAGAAGCCAAACTAAATGTTCAGGTTAGGTATTACCTCCTGTACCATCACCCCGGGTGAAGTCTCCACCTTGAATCATGAAATCCTTGATCACCCGGTGAAATTTGCTACCCTTGAAGCCAAATCCTTTCTGGAAAACAAACAAACAAACAAACAACTTAAGGGATCTGGAAGAGACACTATGTCCACAAGTCAGGGAAATGTAGAGAAGCCCCTTATTTTAGGAGTAATTCCACACCTATTGTTACTATATGCTGTGCTGAGGAGCAAGCAGGCTCAGAGCTACTAGGCAAATCCATGAAGGGTCCAAAATAAACTCTTCTCCACTAGTACCGCTCAGGAAAAAGACCAACTTTCTTTCTGGGCATTGCTGGGGAAGTTATAGTCTCTTCATACCCTCTTGTTATGATGAGAGCCAGGGAGGCAAATAAACAAATGTTCCTTTATAAAACAATCAGCCAACCAACCAACAGCAAAAAACAAACAAACAAAAAAAAACAAAAAAAAAAAAAAAAAAACGAGTAGTACTAGCTTCCTTGCAGCTTAGAAAATTTGGGTCAATCACTCTCCTGGGATCAAGTCCCCTGCTACTTACCTCTCCTGTGGACAAAGCCACAAAATTGTCCACTGTCTTTGGAGTGGTCTTCCCAAAGAGACCAATGACAATACGGCCTACGTCTTCATCACCAATTCGTAGGTCAAAATATACCTGAAATAGATTATTTTATATAGATATCCCTTTCAACATTTTTTTTTCTATCACTTTCCTTCCTTGAGCTTTGAGGCAAGATTCTTGGTAGAGAGGGGAAGAGAAATCAAGTTGTGCCCACTGATTTCTAATGTAAACGAACCAAAAGAATCAAGGTTTGATTCTTATTTGCCTCACTAGGTCAGGGTCAAATTGCAGATGTGGTTCTCAAAGTATTGAAGGGGATTCCTGACTTAAGTCTTTATTTTCTATTAAAATACCCCTCCGATTTTCAAGTATATATGTGTGAGGCCAGATTTTTTTTCATACATTTTAACCAAAACATATTGCAATATGTGCAGATGTCATGATGTTTATAATGGATTTATTTTTGCACACTCTTTTGAATATAGCAAATACTGGGGTAATATAACCCACATTAAAAAATTAGTGGGGGGGGGAGGAGTAGTCAATAAAAATGGGTCCTGAAACCAAAAAGTTTGGGAATTGTTACTCTACAGTAAGAAAGTGATAGATTACCACAAGACCCCATAAACGCTCAAAAACACTTTCAAACTGTGCATATACATATAACTTTTGAATTTAAGAAGTCTATTACCTGCTAGCTTGGTAATTACGAACGAAAAAGCAAGTTAGAAATAAGGTATAGAAGGGGGAAAAAAACCACTCTAAATTCCTGAAGTCATTTTCTCCCAGTACTGAGAATGAACAAGGTCAAAGTCATATTCCAATTCAATAATGGGATCACGGGGCTTGACTGGTTCTACCATTTAAGAGGCTCCCGCTCGCCCCTGATGGCAGGGACCCCAGTGGACTGGGAGCAGACATTCCACTCCGGAGGCCTCTGGGGGAGGAGTATCTACTCTCAAACTGGTCTCCGAAAACCCGGGCTCGGAGAGCCCGCTTCCTGGGGATGCTTCAGCCCGCACGTGCCCCGGGGGCTCCCTGCCTCCTCCCCTTCCCCCCACGGCGCTCTCGGCCGCGCCACCGCTCCTCGCCCATATGGGCTTGGAAAGAGGGCATGCACCACGAGGGCCCCGGCCTCCTTCCGCCCGGTCTCGGAGGTACTCCAGAGGCCGGGGGAGGGAGCGCGGCCTCCCCGTCAGGCTCAGACCTTAGCGGTGACTTTGGGCCCCTTCTTCTTCTCGTCTGCCGCGGAGAGTCCCGGCAAAAGCAAGAAGAGCACCGAGCCCAAAACGAAGGCAGCCAAGACCAGCAGCTTCATGTTCCGCTCCGTCAGACGCAGCATCAAACCTGCGGGCGCGGCCGCGGCCTGGGGAACGCCGAGGCAGGAAGCGGGCGGGGCAGGGACCCCCCCCCAACCCCCTCGGCCGCTACCACAATTCAAGGTAAATGAGGGAGCCGGGCTTGTTAATCCGGGTTTCGAGGACCACAAACATACGATTTCACCCCCTTGGCCGGCGCCAGATAGAGACTCCCTCCGGGGGCGGAGCCAAAGCTCTCGGAGCCCGCACTGGAGCGGACGCGGTGTCTTAGGTGGCTGCCACGTTCTCACCAGATCATTGGGCTTCCCGGTTGGCCAACCCTGACAGCCTCTATTGATACTCGCCAATAGAAACAATAACTGGGCAGGGAGGGACGAGAGGACATAAAGAGATGCTGGGATTGGACAATCTCTCAGCACAAAGAGAACCTTCAAGGCGGGCAGAAAGCCCTCCCTACTTGCCGAGGCGCTCTGTCATCTGGATGGTGGGATGAAAGCATTTCTCGTCTTGCATGTGCAAAGCAGCAATCCCTTTATCACCAAGCTGGGCTTTGCTACCATACCACCAATACACTCCATGCAATTAATTTTCCGGCCTTCCCCTCAGACACATGTCCTTATATATAGAAGGCTTATCCTGTCCCGTTGAATGATTGGTCAGTTCATTTGTCATTTCTCTAGAAAATAGTTTAAAGATAGATGGTCTTCATCTCTTTCCACAGACTCGTTGCACTTTTGTTCACACGTCTCGTTTTAGAATGCCCTATTCCACTTTCTCCACCTTCCGCATCATCCTAGGGACAGTTTAAATGTGCATCTCGGGAGTTTCAAATCCATACTACAAATTCAGTATTCGTTCCATTATATTCTAAATCCTTCCTGGATGTTTTGAGAATGATATCCTGGGGAGCAGAATGACTAACAAATTCCAGGTCTCTAATCTCCAAGATCGGCTCCCTGAAGGGTACCATGAATCTGAAGGTGCCAATGTGTTTCAAATAAATGTGTATACTGTTACTTCTAGGCTGTGGAGAGATTGGAAAGAGAAAACAATGGCTTCCAGAGGATGTTGGGGCTTTGAGCTGACATCTATCTGAACCTATCACTGTTGGGAAGAAATGTTTTACATTTTTTTAAATGTTTAAATATTAGAGACCAGAAAAGATTGCCTTGACGAGTTTGAGCATTTCAAAGGGAAGCTGGCTGGCAGGTACAATCCAGTCTAGGAAATCGTCAGAGGCGGCTGAAAAATTGGATCCATCCCACCTATATGAAAAATCAAAATCTCCCCTAGATGATTGTGTATAGCTTCAAGATGACTGTTTTGACTCCTTTTATAAAGCCTAGACTACTGTTTTTCATATACTTTTTGTTCTCTAATTTCACGTTCTTATCTTTTTTTCTCCTCAATTGGTCAGTAAACCAATTTTGGACAGGTGCCCTCTACTCTGGTATCCCAATAGCTCAGTACAGTACTCCTAGGAGGCAGGACCTTTTTCCTTTATGTCTTTAGATCTAGATAGCTCCGTTAAAAAAAGCCCATGTTTATTGCTTTTTGCTTAAATAGGCGCTCTAAAAGTGTCTGAATTGAATTGTTACATAGTGTCAAAAACTTTGGGGATTTAACAGGAGAATGGGTCAGAAGATATACACACTTGCCACACAGAGAATGACATTACTTCCATTTTCAATTGTTAAGGATATGTATCCTTTTATGCATTGTTAAGATTTGGACTCATTCCTAAATTGTAGTTGAGCTAATGTAGCTAAATTTTCATGGTCCTGAAAAGTGCCTGTTTGCCACACTATTAACATTGATTTACAATGTATTGGCTTCACAGAATTCAAAGGTCCTCTGTACATGGTTCATACTAGATTCAATTTGTGCACAGCCTCTTGCACAGAAGACAGTTCTTTTTATATTCTTATACCCCACAACAGACTTCATCTCCACCTTAGAAAAAACTTGATCAATGCAGTTGCCATTTTCAAATCTCAGCTTCTGTCTATCCACCCTCCCCCTTCCCCACCTCAGCCTAGTGTTTTTCTACTAATAGAGGTTAATAAAGGGATCTGAAACTCATCATGTAATACACTGCAACCAAGAATAAGCATAAGATAGGACCTCAGCAAGAGGACAAGGCTTCACTCAAGAGTAATGAAAATACTAATGCCAGAGTCTCAGTAGCACCAGAGTGGGGAGATGAGTGTGGAGAGCCTAAATCACACCAAGGCTGGCCCCTAGAAATGTGCAGGGAAAAAAAGGAAGAAAGAAAAGAAAAAGAAAAACTAAATAGGACCAGCCTGAAAGGTAAGACATTTTATTTTACATACAAAAAGGGTGCAAACTGAGTCCCTTCCCCTCCCAAAAGTGGGGAAGAGGTGTACTTTTAAGATCACATTTGTGTTTCTCCTGCTGCCCTAGGAAATGGGCAATTCAGAGACAAAGATATCAGGACCCATGTTCTCCAAAGAAAGCCACTCCCCCCTCTTGGAGGAGCTTTTCCCAGTGGTATATAAGCCCTTATTCCGGTAGAACCATTTCAAATACACTTTAAATTGACATTCATGTTAAAAAATACTACAAGTTTCATTTTCACAGCTGAACTTTGAGACCAGTGCCAGGGTTTTATGAATAAAATATTGCATTACTTATTTAAAATAAAAGATTAAAAAAACTCAAAAAGGCATTTAACAAGAATCAGACACATCCACGCAATATCAGTTTAAAAAATGATTTCCACAGCTGATTTATACATTTTACAGTTAAAAAAAAAAGTTGCAATCGATATCCCCAACATCCCCTCTTGAAAGTACAAGGGCAAAGGTTAAAGAAATAGACAAAATAATAATATAATAAATTATAACTCGCAATATATCCAGTGGGAATTTGTGACTTAATATTATTTTCCATTGGGTTAGAATATTTTTTTGGTATCATCTACATATTTTCTTTACTCTTCTTTCTGTTCAACAATTGAAAATCTTTACCAAAATCAGCACACTGTACTCTTGTTATTTGCTTTCTTTCGAGAATACTCAGGAACACAGTTTAGAGCAGCTTGAGTTTAAGTAGGTAGGGTTAGGAAATACATACATATATATGTATGCCAGTATATAATTCCACTCTACCTGAAAAGAAATGGCTCATTTTCCTGAGACATTCCTAACAGATCGACAAACCTTTTAAAGGCTTTCTGTGCAAGAGATGACCCAGGATTTGGTCTAGAGCTCAAGAAGAGGAACACTGAAAAAGAAAAGTCACGTGTACAATGGTGGGGCGGGATAGAAGAAAGCTGTCAAGATCATCACATTTCTGGTATTTATTAGTAGTAGGGTGATTACAGACCACCTTCATATACTACCAGGGACACCTCTCTAATGTGATACCTTGCAGACAATGATGGCATCAGAAATTTTACTGGAGTGAAAGAAAACAAACAGATCTTGTTTAGATAACTGAGGTTTCTTTATAACAATGAGTTTGGTAAATCAAACTAGAAATACATGAAATACACATTCACTTTTTCCTCCATAGGTTGATCTATACACAAATACTGGAGTGGATTTCCTTGTAGATTTGGGGAAATAGGCTTTCCACTGTCTATATTCAATGGAATTTAAATCTACCTACTGTTTTCGAGTACAATGGAGAAGCCAGTTCTTTTGCACTCAGTTACCTGGAAATGGAGTTAAGGAAAAAACATACCAATATTTTAAGACTGCTTAATTAATCAAGTACATTGAAATTCCTACTTTGTGGTTAAAACACTGCTCAAAACTTCAAGTACCCTCAGAAGGGCCACATTTTCCTTTCCTTTAACAAACAAAAGCAAAAATAAAATAAAACCAAAATAATCACACTTTAGATTCCTAACTGATCCTTCGTGGTGAAGACCCTAGGAGTTGGGGCCTAGGAGCCATTCATAAGGCTTCTGTGCAGGTGACTGGGCCCTGGCTTATCTAGAAAAGCAGCTTCCTTCAAGGCAGTGCCTTTTTTAAAGCACACACTGATGACAGAAAGGGAGGCCAAGGCAATCATTGGAACTCTCTGGACTCCTAGGCTTAATTAGGGTCAAATCATAATTGACAGGAGCAGCAGCAGCAGCAGTCCAGGAGAGATGCAGTATTGGCCTTGATGGACTCTCACTGTTTCACAAAGGCTGCATCAAATGCTCCCAAACCAGGGAACCCTGGCCTGTCTCCTCTAGCATTGGATACTACTCAGACAGGCTCACCTGGCATGGACAACTGGCTTTAATGCAGGAGAAGAAGACCTCTAGAAAAAGGAACTAGGGGTAGTGGAAGGAGAGGAACAAAGGAGCTCTAGAGTATGTGCATGCCTAGGCATAGAGGTGCATTAGGGGGAAAAAGAAAAGACAAGTTCCTCTTGGGAGATTCTCCATTGGAAGCACTGCTTTTAAGAAATGCATGCCATGCTCACTGGGCTAAGAAGAGGGGTTATGTCTTACATTACCAAAAAAAAAATTAAGGCTGTGATCCTTAGTAACCACTTTGAAGTAATGTTCCAAGTGCTGCATATTCTTGGTGTTAAAAAGCAGTTACTAACACTGAGAATCAACACTGAATGAGCATTATATGTACTTTTCCATTTAGCTATATTGGAAGCTGATTTAAAAGGAGATACCTTTTCTGGCTAATGGGCAGCAGATGCTTTAATGCATTTTCAAGTATAGTGAGAATAAATAAGCAATCACACTCACATGCTGGAATCCTCCCGACAATGGCTGTCTACTGGAGCCCTCTCTTGGCCCTCTTTTACTTGGCCCTCTCTTAGTCAGCTCTCCATGTAAGCCTAAAGCAGGCAAAAAATTTTTCTCTGCCAACTACCACAGCATACACACTCTCCCTTTCCTTGGCCCTGTTTGACAGAGAGCAGCCAGATAATGTTCCCTGAAGCCATTACAAAAGTAAGCTGACTGCTGGAAGAAGAAGCTGCTTAGCCTCCTGGGCTCTAATATGGGGATCCTGCCTCTTCTAACACTCTGAAATGAATCTTCCTGGTCTGTGAAAAGCCCTAGAGCAGATCTGAAGTGATGGAATGCCTCTTTCATGCTTAGGATGCAACAGTGGTCCTAACTCTGCTCTGCTAACATGGAGAGAATACTTTAAAACAACTGAAACAACCAAAATATTGACCAAAAGGACGATAGGGATATTTACTTAGTTCAGAAAGAACAGGTGAAGCCCTCTTTGGGGTTAACAGATATAACTGGGGAGTTTAGAACTAGGAAAGATGGTGGAATCCCAGTATGACCATCTGTTTATCAATCTGCATATGCTTAGGTGAGTCTCAACAGTATAGTAGTATAGAGTTAGTAGGAGTTAACCAAAGGGAGTTTCCTGAACTTAAAAGTATAAGGATAAAATTTTTTTGGTTAATCCCTGATAGCCAGAGAACAATTAAAATGACTTAAGAGTCTGAATGACTGCAGTATAGAATTAGATTAAAATCATCACTGCAAATGGTTTTGAAATTTCACACATTAAGAATTGTCTTTCTAGAGGCCACATTTTTAAGCAATCACACGGTTGGTGAGAAAGGAAGCCTGTTTCACAAGTGGAGGAGAAGCTGTCTGCTAACTTGTCTGAGAACCCTTTCTCTAATTGCTCAGGGAAGGTTGTTCCTAATATTCAATGGAGGCAGGTCTCCCTTAGTCTTTTTTTTTTTCCCCATTAGAAAATCATGTAACTCCTGAGTCTATTCATTTCTTCCAAGTAACAGAGGAGTGATACCACTGTAGCAGAGGCCCTGGGCAGGCATAAAACATTATCAGAATGCTGGGTACCTGACTCCTCATTTCCACATCTCTTTCATGAAAGCTAAATCTTCAGAGGCATCAGAGGATTAGGTCATTGGGAAGGAGCCCCTCCAGCTACTTAAATCTCACTCTTTAAGAGCTATTCCCCCCACCCCCCCAAAAAAAAGATCCAAGAAAAGCCATAGACACATCTGCAGGTGGGTTTACCTGGTGGCCAGGCAAGGCTAGGACACTGCCTTTACTTTTTTTTTTTTTTTTTTTGGTGAGAGGCACTTAGTTAGGGTTGAGATTGCCAGGCCACACCAGGCTCATCTAGGATGTGCCCCCTTTTCTAGAATTCTCCTGGGTGCCTTTTGGCAGGCCCTTCTTTGGGAAGGGATAAAGAAAGAATAGTTACAGGTTTGCATATGCGCCAATTTAAAATCAGCACAAAGCCATACATATATGTCTTACAAACTGGGGTGTAACCACCAGGTGACAGGGCAAGGAAGTGAAGTCCCAAACATTCAAAGTCTTCTGGGGGATAAATGGAGGAAACAGGGAGCCTTCCTACCACTCCACATTTCACATATAGAAAGATTTCTTGCTAAATTAACAAAAAGAAAAATCACAATTATTATTTGACCTACACAAATAAGAAGTCAGTGAAGCTAAACTCCCAGCCCAGGTCCTCCTGGGGTAGCTGGAGCCCCACTATGGCTCTAGCCAGAAACTGCTTCTGCTCCATTCAAGTAAGGCAATAAGAGACTTGGTAGCAGAAAATGGCTATCTACTAGGAAACTATTTCCACACCTGTAAGTTGAAAGGTACACCCAACATTTGGAGACCAGGATTTTCATGTAACAAAAATCATAAGACCAAGGGATGCCACCTTCCTTCATAGAGAGCTCCCTCTCTAGCTCTTCTACAGTAAGAGACTATGACTCCCCATCATCTTTCCCCCAAAAAGACCTTTCCCTGATAAAGATAATTCCACTGCCCCCTGCCAATCAATCTAGGATACTAGGCCAGAATCATCCTCTTTTTCTCCCCCCCCCCCCTTTAATCATTGTCTGGACAAGTCATTTGAATTCCAATGAAAATCTAGAATGAAAACACTAAATCTACATTATGCCCTGTTCATGCAGGAAGTGGGAGAGCTGAGCCCCTTCCCAGTGGTGTGTCAGCATGAAATGATGGTGTGCAGAGGATTTTGAGTGGAAGGAAACCTAGTTTCTTCATCATTCTTCTTGAGGGAATCCTCTATCCCCTCTCTAGGTTCACTGTTCCTACCCATCCTACTGTTATCCCTGCTATATAAATTGACAAACTGATTTAAAATCATTCTCTAGTTCCCTTTTTCCCCAAGGCTTTCCAGAACCAAGCAATCTTGCCTTACCCAGTTATTCCAGTGTTTAATTTCTCGACACTATTTCTTGCTGCTAGCTAGGTTTATTGACCTGCCTAAAGATGTGTACATAGGCTTAGCTTACAGCAATGTTAGGCAGATCACATGGTCTACAGTTTGGCTGCAAGGACAGCCTGGTAAGCAGATGCAATCTCCACCAGGCCTCATTTCAGCTGCTGACAAAAATCCCCAGTTTCATTCCAGTCAGAAGGCAAAGAACAAGTCCACTCCTTTCCTTGCCATGCTGGCCTTCCTTCTCTCTTTTTTTTTCTCCCCACAGAAATGTGTGGTAGTGCTTATTTTAACTTTACCCCCATGTCATCTGGAAGTCACAGTTATCTAGCCAGACAGGACCCATGCTGTGTGAAAAGCAAAACGTATTTTATTTCCTGGTTGGTTATCTGCTTCTCTAGGATAATTCATTTACCCAAAGTCACTTTTCAGTCCAATCTAGCTTGTCTAATGTGCACACAAGCAAGGGCCTCCGAACTTTCATGTCATGAGGCTCTGGGAGGGACATTCAACAGCTGAGAAGGAGGACTGGAAATTCAAGTATGGCTCCTTACAGACCTTGCCAATCTGAGTGAGATGATTCAGATGGCTTGAGGTTTGGCTTCTTTTTTTTCTGAGTACTGAAGACCAAGATCCTTATGTTGAGAATGTTCTCTGGACCCATGTTTCTCCCTCAGTGGCTGCACTAGCCCCACTCCCTCCACAAAGAAAAAGTAAAACCCCAAAATAATCAGACACAATATGCATCTGCCATGTTATTAAAAAAATTAAAAGTGCAATAAGGTCAATTTTTCTTTTTCTAAAACAATTTGCACTGTCCTATTACGGTTTAGAGAATAGTGCTTATTCACCAAGAAAGCCAAGAACACCAACTCTAAAGGGACAGTAGATTGCAAATTTCTCACAGCTTGTGTGCTAGGATGTAGCATCACAAGTAGGAGGGAAACAGGGAAGGAACCAGCAATCCTATGGCCAGATCAGGGATCAGTGGCAGCACAGATGAACAAAAAGAGGAATTCTATTATGGGAGCCTGGAAGGTGGAGGAAATCTTTCTCCAACTCCAGGCTTGCCTTTCTCCCACTTGTTAGCTGCCCACCCTGTCTGGGGAAGGTCCTCTCATACCTTTAAAATATAAAGCTTTTACTATTATTAGTCTTTTCATTGAAGGAGGGGAAAGGCAGAGCACAGGAGTAAACTGAGGAAGAGAATAGTAGTCAAGTTTTTGTGAATGACACCTTCACTGTAAACAATGGGAAGGAGAGTCAATTAGGCAGCCCCAAGTGCAAGCAGTGGTAGAGCTACCAGGAGTCTGGATCCCACAAAGAGCCTCTGGCTTGGAATTAAGCGGTGAACCGATTCAGCACTGGCCAACCCCATGTTGGCTTCCTCTGGGGCATCTGTTTTCTTCTCTTTTTGGTTTTTGATCTCCACCCTCTCCTCTTCCGCTCTCCTCACAGAGAGGAGTCCTTTCTAACGAGCAATGGCAGGAGCTGCAGGTGCAACTGAAGAGTCCCCAGGGCTTGGGGGAGGGGAGGGGACTCCTGGGAGGCACTGGTCACTTATGGCGCTGGGCAGTCTTCTTCCTTTTCCTCTTAAAAAAACAGCAGCACCTGGAGCACAAAGGATAACACAAGTCAGTTGATGATCTGGAGTCCCAACAGACACTACCTCTCTGAACTGTGAATGGTGGGCTTCTCTCCCCTTGCCAATAAGGATAGGAGCCTGCCATGTAGAGCATGCAAGATGGGTTTCTGCTAGGAAATCTGAAGACATGGCTGCTCTGTCTCAATCTGAAATAACCCAATCTATTCCCTCTCCTAATTCTCCCCCTCCCCCCGCCAATATGAAGTAAAGACACTGAGTGCCAGAAACTTGGAGGGACTGGATTAAATGGCTTGTGACTCATTCTAACTCTATATAAAACCCTTTTTGCCTTTCTTTATAAGAGAATTAGGCCTGGGAATTTGCTGGGCTGCATCACAACACCCTACTGGCAACTTTGATTTGAACAGCAAAATTCTTCAGACTAGTGGCATGGACCATCTACAGGCACTATTGGCAAAGAATCACTTGAGGCATACAAATCTCACTGAAAGACAACTGAGGATCTCTTGGTAGAAAGATCAGGAAAAGCTCCATCTCAGAATAGGAGTCTTTGAACATGCTACTAATAGTGAACAAAGGGGAAGGAAAAAAAAAAGGAAATAAGAATGCCTTAATAACATCTTTTAAAATCTATCAGGGATTATTGGTCTGATATATGACTACTAAGTGATGCTTAAAAAAAAGCAAAACACAGCCTTCCCTAGGCTTCAGCTGATGTTCCATATTGTGTTTAATAACTGGTCATGTTTAGGATTAAGGGTGAAACACTATGCTGAGCTTAGGGCCAGCTTTCTTTGCTGAACCCTTGAGTGCCAACTGATGGAGGTGATCATGAGATACTCTTGGACTGAGGCTCATCCTATCCCTATCTCCTCTTTATTTCCTTATTAAAGGAACAAAGAGGAAAGTCATTTTTGTAGAAAATGGAAAGTCCAGAAGTGGAATGGTGAAGGCAGTAGTGGGGCTATTTGAGGAGGTTCCTTCCAAGGTAGTGAACCACAGAAAATAAAAAATGTCAGGTAGGGAAAAAGTAGAGAAAGAGGAAAGTTATATTACAGATATAATTCAGACTTGCTAATAACTTAAAAGAAAACTTTCAAGGATAATTAAGGTTGGCTCTCTTAGGCATTTAATTTTAAGTTTAATGTTCAGAACTTGAATGTTAATGGAATCAGATATTTGCTACTTTCCCATCTTGGCTAATGTCTTCTTAGCAGTTAAAACACCATTTTTCATTCAAACACCTTAGAAATGAATAAGTCAAATGCAATTTTTCCTGTAAAAGAGGACCTTATGATCCTCTGAACTTTGACTGAATTCCCTCAACTTGGATTCCTTTGAAAGTAAAAAGTACATATAAGTACATACTGAAAAATACCCCTAAGGCTGCAGTTTTATACAGGGGATTTTTGGAGGAAAAATATATTCTATATACATACCAATGTGGAGTTTCCACATAGAGACCCCAGTTAAAAACAAAGAAAAAATCCTCAAGACTTTCCCCCCAAAAGAAGAGATACTCAAAACTGCAACAGAGGAAAAGTCTTAAAATTGGAAATTAATAATTAATCAGGGATAAGAGTTAAACATCTCATGTAAAGAATTGGTAAGAACTTAAAAGGATTTTAGAATCCTTCCAAAAAGTTTTCTTCAAGTAGTATCAAAGATATTTGTCATTTACTGTTAATAAGTGATATTAGATAATTATGGATACATATGCACTTAATAAATGTTGTAAAATAATGACCATAATAATAATTATGACCAAAGTCATAATAATGACTGATTACTTAATGTTTGGTCAATGTTGACTGTAAAGTTAATTAAGCGCCAAAGGTAGAATATAAGCAAATGTTAGCATTTATTTCTTGGACTTAAAGTGACCATCCAGGAATTAGATAAATAAGACAGTTTAAGTTGTGGGGAGTGGAGTGGTGGGATTGATATTTTAATAGCTTTGTTAATGATGACTTTAAGAGAAACTGACATTTAGGTCAGTTTTTATCCTCATGAAAAAAACACAAGATATTTCAGAAATTATTTTTCAGGTCTCATCTAACTGGCACATCATGACCTAATGTTTGAAGCTAAATTCAACTCTCTGTAGAGGACAGTAGCATCATTGAATCAAAGAATTTAAATATATGGCTCTAAGGAATGAAGATAATGTCCATTTTAACTGCTTTTGTCTACTTAATGAAGATGCAACATGCAGTTTTGTTTTGTTTTGTTTTTCCAATTCTCGCTGGATAGACTGCTAGAACTGGAGACAGGAGGACTTGAGTTCAAATCTAGCTCTGATTCTGAGCTCAGAAAACGGATTTAGTTTTCTCATCTGTTAAATAAGGATAATAATAGTACCTACCTCTCAGGGTTGTGATCAAAATGAGATACTATAAAAAGGCATTTGAAAACCTCAAAGTTCTATGTATACATTATCATTACTGTTGTTGTCATCATTGTTGTCATCATCACCACCACCACTCCCACCCCCCCCCGAAGACTACTCCCCATAATCTGCTTTTTTCTTCCTTTCTTATTTTCTATAGAAACACTTGCCAAACAAGTTAATGAGGATAGTAGAGAAATCCTACTTATTAGATATTAGACCAGATATCACTAAATCTCTTCATGTAGGCATTACCATTTTTCAGAAAAGAATGAGGAAGCTAGGTTTGATTTTCTCTAAAAGTTAATTCTCTGTGCCGCTTTTGGTTCTAAAACAGCCAAGCAGACTCCAAACAGCCTTATCACCTCATCACCACAAGCTGAAATAGGCTTTTCCTTAGGTTTCTGAGCCTTGGTTTAATGGAAAGAGGGTTGGATTTGGAGTCAAAAGATGTTCCTGACTCTTCTACTTGTTGTCTATGTCACTTAGGGTGAGTCACAGTTTATCTGAGCCTCAGTTTCTTCATTTATCAAATGAGGAAAATGAGGTAAGTTCCAAGGTCCTTTTCAAAGCTCTAAATCTATGAGCCTTCAACTGGACTCCTTCTGTTTCCACATTCTCATGGAGCCTGGGAATATTCCCCTAGCTTGTCTCCTCCTGACCTATCCAAACCCTTCAACATCAAGCTCCAGTTCTTCCATGAAATCCCACTCAAAACAGCAGATTCTCTCTCCTCCTTTTATATCTCTTGGCATATACTGTCTGGGCCATCCCTTTGCACCTTTTTTACTGCCTCATATTACTGGTGGGGTCCAAGCAAATATATCTTTTCAACTGACTGTAAACTCCTTGGGGGCAATAAACATTAAATATCTTGCTTCTTTGAATATCTCTCAGCACCCAGCATAATGTTGGGCAAACAACAGGTACTCAAAAATATTTGCTTATTTACTGATTCAGGGAAATATGGCTGACATCTCAAAGGAGAAATGGAACATGACAAAGTCAGACTTACAAACATTCACCTACTCAAAAAAGAGTAAGGGGTCAAATTCACACATGGATGTTTCAAAATCAAGATTTTTACCTTCAAAACACCCATTTTTGTATTTCATTATTACCACCACTCCCCTTCTCCATCAAGGGATTTTTTTTTTCTTTCTACTTCCTGCCAACATTGTGCCTTCAGTTGGCTTGGACAATAAGGATCAGGAGAGGATGCCGAGACCGGTCATTGAACACAAGCAGAAACAAAGCAGTCAAAAGTGTGTGACCATTGTACAGAATGTGACCCCCTGTGCATGCAGACAATGTGGAAGAGATACAACCCCAGACTACAACAGACAGACAAGCTCAGGAGAGGCTGGGAGGACCTCAGGCAATGTCCAGGGGAGAAGGGCTGTTAGGGAAGAAGGTCACCCAACCATTCAGTAGGAACATTCCTCACCACACATGGATTCTTTAGCACTTCCATATTTTTTAAATACCCCCTTTCATTTATTCTGTTATTTCCCAAGACAAATTCTTGGATTTTTTTTTGCCCAGTACAAAAAGGCTAGGTAGGGCTCAGTATTTTAACAGCTCACTCCACCTGAATTAGTTCTTAACTAAATGTTTTGTGATCATATAGAGATGGAGTCATTAAACAAATTGTCCTTTCTTCCCTTGGTAGGTATCCTTCAGAAAGTTAATACTTGGGTCATATTCTTCTCAATGGACCAGAAAACCCCACAAACTCCTAGAAAGTGTAACCTTTAGGTAAACAGAAGCCATTGATTTCCCCTCCCCCCCAAAGAAGTGGATGTCCATGCTAGAGATCATGATATCTCATTTAGGCAAGGTATCATCTGTCCAATTTTTAATTTCTTTGTTGTGAGGAATAATCCCTTGGGGGTGACTTAGCAGTTATGACTCCCCAACTCTGTCCATCTCCTTCTGACATTATCTGGTCATGTTAATTTTGGAGAGGGGATATACTAAGCCAAAAAGAAAAATGAGAATTTTTTAAGGAGTGAGTTTTGAATGCATACACAGGACAGCCTAATTTCTGGGCATAGACCTTCTTTGTCTCCCCCCATCCCCACCTTGTGGATATAATTCCCCAGATTGGATAATTATGGCACAGGGTGGCATTTTGAAGCAATTCAGTTTTCCTAAGTCACTTTTGTTTGGTTTTGCCAATCCCAGTCTAGTCTGGTCCGCTCCCCTTGCATGTGGACTGGAGAGAGGGACTCACCACAAGTTGAGCATTTTCAGGCAGCTACAGAGAGTGTGTAAAGAGAAAAACACAGAAAGGAAGAGAGAGAGAAAGAAAGAAAGAGAGAAAAAGAGAGAAAGAAAGAAAGATTAGTTCACAGAGGTGAGATGGAAGTGAGTTACTGTGAGCCATGCAAACATGCAGTGCACATCTGACTTTAGCCTAACTCCTCAAGGAAAAGAAAGAGGGAGCAAGTGGGGGGGAGACAGAAGCTACTTAGTCAGCATTTTTAAAGTGAACAGACAGTTAGTACCTGGAACAAACACTGAGATTATAGAATCTCAGTGAAGGGAGAGGGAAAAAAAGGAGGATTTCAGGGGAAAGGCCTGGATGGGCCATTAAGGAAAGGTTGCTATTAGGAGATACAAAGGAATCTGGACTATAGAGGAAAGAGTAAATGGTGTTGCCTGGAGGTAACCAAAGCAGTTTAGAAGTTTTCCTGACTCCCAACAAGAAAACAAGTACTCAGACCTTATAAAATGATGCTGGGTTAGCTTTATGGTAACTCTAAGATGGAGCATAGGAATCTCTCACCTTTCTATGTTTGCTATCATTTGGTGCCTGTTTAGGAAAAGCTGTGACTTAATGCTTGTCCCACTAGGCAAGTAAAAAAAAAATCAGATGAACTGGCCTCAAGTCAGTAATAGCTGACTGATCCAAAAAGGGATAGTAATGGGCCTTAATTTTGGTTAAGTCTATGATCTTCACTAGTCTTATTTTCTGCTCCATACAAGTCAATGAATCACCAAGATCTCTTATTTTATTCCAAACTAAAGTTGTTCCCTTATAAAAATACTCAAATCAGTATCTATTTAGTGTGTCTAGCAGAAAAGAAATCGGACCCATTCATTTTAAAGCAGAGTCAAGGTAATGTTCTGTGTCTTCCAATTTCATACATAGATGAATATTCCAAAATCAAATATTTGGGGGTAAAGTCTAGAAATTGCCAATGTTTCAAAGAATCAGACTCACCACAAAGTAAAATCTATACTTTGCTCAAGAATGGCAAGTGATATCACAGTTATCTTCACTAAGGGAATATGCAGGCTATTCCAAACAATTCTAGCTGAGGTATCATCATTTTATACAGAAGAATGCTCTTGTGGCTACAATTACTCTAAAAGTTTTCCTAAAGAAAGCCAAAAAAGAGTTAAAACAAAGTGGAATCCTATAGTGTTGTTGGGTAAGATGGATTGGTAGTGATTAGCATAGGAAATTCAAAAAAGGGCTGGATAAATGCTAGAAAACAAAATTTAAAACCGAGGCTCTACAGACAATCTCAAATGGCTAAGCTAATTCTATGGATTATTCATTCCTCTATTTCTGACAGTGTTTGTAGGAACAGTAGTCCTTTCATAATGAATGGCTCAATAGAACTTTTAGAAAAGTTTTTTTTTTTTTTTTCCCAAATTAACTCTATAACTGGGGTTTTGAATTTAACAGTTAAATCTAGTATGGGAAAAATTCTACATCACATATGCAAAACATACACGCACACACATACACACAATTAATGTACAAGTTAACCAAAATGTAATGAAATGAGTGTTGTTCCTTTGTGAGAGACGAATCATCCCACAGCATTTATATTTATTACATTTATGGGAAGCATAGAAAGTTTGTATTATATTTTACATATAGCATATATGATGTGGGTTCACATCTAAACACAACAGCTAAGTGACGCAATGGGTAAAGTGCTGCGCCTGGATTCAAGAAGACTTGAGTTTAAATTTGATCTCAGACATTTATTAGGTATGTGATTCTGGGCAAGTCACTTAATTAGATAATAAAGAGCACCAATTTCCCAGGATTTGTTTTAAGGGGCAAAGGAGATAAAATCAGTAAAGTACTTAGTACAGTGCCTGACATTATAGGCACTTAATAAATGCTGACTTCTTTCTTTTTTCCTATAGCCTTTCTTCCTGCCTTCCTTTCTCCCTTTCTTTCAAGCAATTCCTACACAAAATTCTAAAGAGGTGAAGGATCAAGGTGGCAGGAGTGAGAAAAACTCTTAATAGCAATGTGTCTGGGCCAAATTGCCACCTGCTGCCTATATAGCTTTGCATTTAAAAATAGTGAAAAAAAAATTCAGCACATTTCCTGGAATAAAGACATCATCCTTTTACAATGACAATGGTTTCCTACCAAAAACTACCTTTGGTTTGTCTCAATTACTGAGGCAACATGACAAAATGGACAGAGGGCTTGCTTCGAAGACCTGGTTCTGGTCCTGTCTCCAATATGTGACAGTAGCTAAGTCACTCAATCTCTTAGTGCTCTAAAAAATTCTAGAGAATATGACCGGCAATCTTGTCATTTAAGACAGTACTCTTAAAAATGAAATCACAGGTATGGTCCCTATCTGTCATCTACGTCAAATATGCCTCTTAATAAACTGAAAAAGCAGCAAGTGTCCTTTGGCAGCAAAGTCAACTGAATATAAAATTCAGCGACAGTAAAGGAGGCACTCAAATGGAGAACTGAAGCCCAATTCATCTTCAGTGGCACTCTGCTTACTGAGATAAAAGTTAATTTTTAGGATTCAAAGGAAGGCAACTTCCAAAGGAAAATCTATTTAGCAAATAACGTCCAGGAGAACAGAATAAGAAAATATGTTAAACCCATATTAAGATGGGAGAAGAAAGCAGATACAAGTTAGTGGTTTTGTTTTTGTTTGCTTGTCTGTTTGAAAATGTACTCAAACTAGGTTGTTTCTTCACTTTTATTCAAGATATTGAGGGCCCAAGAGACTACCCAAAGGTTTCCATGCAAAGTTGGCCAGCACTGGAAAAATAAATAAGTAACCAAAGGGCAAAATTCCCCAAAAGACACTTGTTGGAATCCAAATTTGGCTTTACTTTGTCATGAGGTCAAGAAAGAAAGGTAATGGAAATGATGTTTCCCCACCCTCTCTCTCTGAGTTACTCTACACCCCTGTTTCAAAAAATTTAAATGCAGACCATGCAGAAGGGAGTAATGCTAGAAGGGAAATAAATACACATGCAGAAGAAGCAGAAAAAAACAAAGCAGTAACTCTCTCAACCATTCATGTCAATGTAACATATTGTAAATTCTTTCCCTTCCAAAGATTCTTCTTCATCTGGAGACTTAGAAATTATTTATGTAATCTACCCTGTTGTGGTCACACTGCGCTCAATCAGGGATATAAAAAAATTTGTAAAGGACAAACTGGCAGTGGAATCATTAATTTAAGACCATCAAGGCCAACAATCTGAATTCAGGGAACATTTTTTAATACATTCCACATGAAGAAGGGAGGCCTGTTTTTATGAAGCTTAGGACTACTGGGCTGCACGCACTTCTTTATGATATAATCATTTTGATATAGTAATTTTCTCTGCCATATGTTTTCTTGGAAAAAACTGGCATTCTGCAGGCATCACAGCTAAGAAAGATCAGCAACAGCAATAAGGTAACATGCAAAAGTACCCATACCCAACCCCCAAAGTGCAAGATTAAAGAAGAAAGGCTATGGAAACAAGCATCAAATATTCAAAGTGAAAGGCTAAAAGGGAAAAAAAAATTTATGAACCCATGATAAAAAAACAAACAAACAAACAAACAAACAAAAAAAAACACCCACTGAAAGAAGAACGTACTTAGCTTCCTCCACTACCTCCACCTCGGCATGTGCTGTGATGGGTGCATTGGAGTGTGCTCCCGTTGGGTCATCGACGTTCAATTCTCCATTTGTCGAGCTTACCACCTGAAACAAAAAGGCAGAATATAACAAAGGCCACTCTCTACACAGTTGTCTGCCCGAACCAGAGGCCTCAAGGGGGGCTGGACAAAAAACCATAAGGCAAGGCTTTCAATTGGGCAGTCCCTGAAACCCCTAGTTTTGTCTGGATAATAAGGATGCCTTAGAAATTGTGTGTTTAAGCTTTGGGATGTGTAAACAGATGAAAAAACAAAACCCAAACAGTATTTCTGCAGGTGATGTAACAAATTCCCAGAGCTTCCTCCTTGAGTGAAGGTCTGTTCTAATTAGCCATGAAATTTAAAAATGCCACAATTTTTCACTAAAGAGTAAAATAACTTGAAGAATGATTTCTCTTTCAGTTTATAAAGTTATAATTACATGAACTCAGAGATCTGAAAATCAGGGCCCAAGAAACATTATAAAAAAGAAACCCTAAAAACAATAACTTCACAAAAAATTTTCTTCAGAAACTTCTCTAAGGTTTTGGCCAGCTCCTTTTGAAGTTATTCAAGTAACAGAGTTTCTGTGCCTACTCTGCTAGCATGGCAGACTATAATAAAAGCCTCTTTATCCTCCCAATAACCAACCTTAATTTGTCTCAGTGCTAATGACATTTCTCATAGATTAATCTTTTCAACTGTAACTTGGGTATATTCACTTAGATAAATATATTACTCACACCTCTCTTACTTGCAGCAATTAGGTTTCATTCTTTTTGTCTTGACACTTGTTTATACAGGTGCCCAATATTGCTAGATAGGATACTCTGGGTTCACCACCACTTCAAACACCATGACTTAAAGAACATGAAAAAACTGCAAAGTGGAGCTGAATGACTCTGTAACTCATTATCCATATATAATCGCATCCTGGAACTATAAAGTTCCAAATGGCAAGTCAACACTAGCTAATAGGCTCTTTGAGCACTTCTCAATAGTGACATGGGTAAAGATGTTTTTAAAAACATTCTGGAAAGAAGAGTGAAGCTTGTGTTTGCTATCATGGTGTTACCACCTCAATGCTCATAAAATGTGACATTAACACAAGAAAGCTAACTGTTAAGTGTGAGCCAGGATACTCTTGACCTTAGTAGAAAAAGATATTATATATAATTTTGTGTAGCTTTTCCAAGAACAAAAAGAGTGGCTCTTATTTTGTAGCAGTCCATACTCACTGACAAAAATTATCTGTAGTTTTACAACAGAGCTCACAAGAAACACTCAAATTGCTGCTTGGAGAAAGCACTTAACAGATCTTGGAATTAAGATCAAAGGATCCTGACTATTACAGCAGAAAGGGGACTCAGAAAGTATCTAGCCCAACCTACACTTGAACAAGAGTGCCCCTTAGAGTATACTAGAAGTATTGATAAAGTTCAGAAGCTGAAGAACCTGGCTTGATTGATTTTTCATCCTGATGTAGAATTGGTTCATTTTCTCATTTTTCATGCCTTCCATGTGTTTCTTATGCTAAAATTCTAACTGCATAACTGTGAAAAGGCTATTATTAAATTCCTAAATTAATAAATATTATTAATAAATAAATTCCTAAATTTAAATTAAATTAATTTCTAAAGCATTAGAGCTTTAGGGAAAAAGCATTCAAGAGCAGCTCTGCTGAAACACAAAATACAAATCTATCAACCAGACTAGAAGCTGTCAAATCCAGAAAGGACACGGTGTATCAATGTTTGCTTTTTGCAGGTGAGGAAACTGAGGCCAGATAGAGGAGGAGATTGATTTAAAGTTACAATATAAGAGGGTGGTAGGGTAAAGAGTCCCCCAAAGTTCAGTGTTCTTATCTCTCTGCAGTCTTCACTTGTGCTAATGCAGCTGGAAAGGAGGGGTTTTATTTTAGTTAGTGATGTTTCTCTAATGTCCAGTCCTGTCTTACACATAGCAAGTATTTAACATATGTTTAAGTGGAGTTGAAATGGAGTTTATCCCATATTAAAAAGAACTGAAAGTGAGGTATGTAAGTCAATGGAAAACATGGAAAACTAAGATTTCTACTTGGATATAATAAAAATAAAATATCTCTCTCCTCCCCACCCCACCCAGAAAAATAAATAGTAACTGCTGTCTCATGAGCCTGTACACTCCAGGATTTTTGATTGGCCTGAGGCACAATTCTAGGCTGGCCTATCCACAAAACTTTAAATGGTTTAAATGGTTCAGTAGATACTGGGTTAAATATCATATAGTTTAAATTCTGGGACAGAACTGAATGAATCATCTCATTAGTGTGGTTCTAAGTCAATGTCTAGAGTGAACTTATCTTAGAACCAAGTATTTATTTAACAATTTATTTAACATTTATTTAACAATATTTAACTATCCAGGGAGCATCAATAAAGATAGACCCAGTGTTGAGGGTAAAGATCAGCACTGCTCCAGTGATAAGTTAGAATTTTACTCCCTACTTCTCAACAACTCCACCTTGTTTTATTATTCCAGAAACAAAGACTTTGGAAGACCAACTCACTCATTTGACAAATGAAGGTGCTAAGGCTCAGAAAAGCCTGATTTAGCTGAGATCGTGAACATAGCTAGTGATATTTTTTGTTCCCCTCTTTAGGGGATATGACCAATACTCAAGTCACTGAACCATTGCAATTATGTGATTGTAATAATTAATAGATATAAAAGATTATAAAGTTAAGTGCAATCTAAATGTTAAATATAATTTTAAAATTCTACAACCTTGATTTATTCAGTAAGATTCATGAGAAATCAATTAGATAATTTAATTAAAATAGCTTCAAAGACAATTTTGTAAAACATCAAAATATATTTAATCTGAGAATTTGAACATATTTTTACACAGCAGCACTGTAAGTGCAGGAGCAATTTTCAAAATCCAGGAACTCTGAAGACCTATTAAATTAAAGAAGCAGTTGAAAGCTGAGGCCCTATTAGATTTTATTTCCTCTCTTCAGGTACAGCATACTATGACTATATCTAGGGATATATTAATTGCAAATAATTCTAATCAGGCTAATCACTGTATTATTACAGTATCAATAGACACTGCCTCAGAAAAATATAGTACTTGCCAAGATAATGGCACAATGATTTTGGTTCAGGGTTGACAGATTAAGACTAGAATTTTAGAGATAAGAATAAGCATAACCTGTTATTGTTGGGGAAATGCTTCCAGAATTGGGTCAAGAAAAACTATAAATATAGAATATCACAGTACTTTAAAATTTGGAAGGAATCTCTGAGGGTTTTGAATTGGTAGAGTTCATTCGATTTTCACTTGAATACATTTGGTAATGCAACCTTATCTCCTCCAAGGCAACCCATTGTACTTTTGAACAGTTGTCATTTTTATGTCAGCCTTTTCTTACATTATTAAGTCAAATTTTGCTTCTCTATGCCCTTAGCTGCTCCTAGCTTCTTTTACCTGGGTCTAAGTAAAATGAATTTTATGTATGGCAGGCCTTCAAATGCTCAAAGACTGCTAACATGTTCCTGCTATGTTTCCGCTTCTCCAGGCTAAACAGCCTCTGATCCTCACATGGCATGGTGTTGAGTTCTTTTACAGTCCTGATTACCATCCTTTGGATAAGCTCCAGGTTACTATTCTTTATTACAACATGATATAAAACTGAAAAGAATACTCCAGATGTTATCTGACCAGAGCAGACAAAACAAAACAGGACTATAAATTTCTCTTATAATGAATACTATGTTTCCATTAGTATATCTAGGATAAATCAATTTTAGTTTTCATCTTACATTACCAAATCTTATTGAACTTAGTTTGCAAAAACTGAAGTCTTTTAAAAACTGAATTGCTTATTGTTCATACAATTATCTTGTATTTTGTGACTTTTTAAAAAATCTAAATATGGAACTTAACATTTATTTTTTATGAGTTTAAGAAAACTACTATCAGGCACAAGCACAAACACAAATATGCTAGATAAAACTTAGTGGCACTTTCTTCTTATAGACCAAAGGTGGAATTTTGTTTGAAAGAGAAGGAAAGGGAAGAGAGGATAAGAAGAAAAAAATTACATGTGAAATATCAAATTTTGTTTGTTTGTTTTTTTTTTTTGGTGAGGCAATTGGGGTTAAGTGACTTGCCCAGGATCACATGACTAGGAAATGTTAAGTGTCCAAATTTGAACTCAGGTTCTCCTGAGTGTTCTATCCACTGTACCATCTAACTGCCCCTGAAAAAACAAATCTTAAATCAAACTCAATATAAAAAATAAAATTCCACATTTGGAAATCTCATCAAATTATGTATTCCCCATGCCACTAGAGTTTGTGTTCCTCATAGTTCAATCCAAATCATTACAGAGAATGGGCTGCAGTATTCCCAACTTCATGTCAACGACACAATTTAATTCCAAATTGAATTACAACTTCTGTGAGGTATTTCCAACTGAAAATATATTAAGACAGAATTCTTATATGTGGATTATCCTTGGTGCAAGTACATAGTAACTAATGTGGTCAATAACCAATGTAAGAAAAAATATAGAATAAAGTTAATATAATCAGTGATGAAAAAAACTTAAGGAGCTGGTCTTTTTAGTACCCATTTTCTTGAATCTCTAATCAAAAATATACCAATACCATATTCTCATATAGGATACGCATCAACATGGCCATTGCTAAGCAAGTCTCATGTAACCTCTTGCAAAAGCTAACTAGAATACTATTTATAAGTACTAGTGTTCCTTTAAGGTTACTTTAAGGGCTATGTCTCACACAATTCATGATTCAATGTTCTTTATTCCCAGTCCAACTTCTGACTGGCTAAACTAATTCAGCTCTTAAACCTTCAAATGTTTTTTTTTTTTTTAATTCAGATTTATATTTAAAATGGCCAGATTATTCTGAAGGCAGATTAGTTTACCATGGAGGATTTCTATCAGGCAGTTTATCTTATCAGAAACCAATATTTGAAATCATAAGGACATCAATTATTTACTGGCATCCCAGAGTTCCCTGAAAATTTCTAGGTTATGAGATCAATATCTCAGATCAATTAAACCAAAAATCAGTGTATGAATAATTCTGCCAAAAATATGAAGAACAGCTTACCCTTGGGTAGGAGTTTCCATTTCAAAGAGAAGAGATTCAGAAGCATGCCAACATTCCAAAAGCCAAGCTAGGAAGGTCAGAAAAAGGCAATATAGGCAATACCTGCACTGATCCCCCATGCCGGTCTGCAGCCAAGTGAGATGTCAGGTACGAGGTATTTGTCTGCCGGCTGGGCTGGATTTCCCACTCTCCTCGACGATCTGTCGATGCATTCTGCTAGGGCATTAGGAAGCATGAGAGCAATACATAGAAGGAAAGGTGAAGCCATGGCAAGCAAAAATCAAGTTAATTAGTCATATTCTTCCTGTAATTGTGGGTTTTACTTTTATTTTTCTTTTAATTAAAAGAACCCCTGCAAAGCAACAAGAAAAAGTTAGTTTGACTGTATTCATTTTAGTACAACCAGTCAACATCCAACTGCCTATCCCCAAAGGAAAAAAAAAGTTCTCATAAGTTTCAGTATTAGGAGCATTTTTGAATAGCAATTGCAATATGATTACAAATGATTTCACTGATTAAAAATCTATCCAGGGCCAGCTAGGTGGCACAGTGGATAGACCACGAGCCCTGAAGTCAGGGCGACCTGAGTTCAAATTTGGCCTCAGATATTTAACACTTCCTAGCTGTGTGACCTGGGCAAGTCACTTAACCCCAATTGCCTCAGCCAAAAAAAAAAAAAATTTATCCAAACAGGGACTAAATAATTCCAGTAATTTCTGGCACTGAGGAATCCAACACAATGCCTTCTCCTCACAGTAGGGCAGAACATTTGAAAACAACCTCTCGGTGATGTTTTATTAAGGCAATATGAATATAATTCATGAATGTACAGTCTCTTCCTGAAGAAAGAACAGGTTGCCAATTCAAATGTTGGCATACTTCTCTCTCTCTCTCTCTCTCTCTCTCTCTCTCTCTCTCTCTCTCTCTCTCTCTCTCTCTCTTTTTATTTGTATAACATATGTATGGGTAGTTCCCCAGCATTGATCTTTACAAAGCTGGCATACTTCTCAAGAATGAGATAAAACTTCCAATGTATTTGTAATTTCTTTAGCTAATAGACTCTGGTAGGGATTTGGAAAAAGTTTAACTACTCACTTTCATATGGATTACTCTCTTCTAGAAAGCAAAGAGAGGATTCCTTTCCTAGCAAAGGGAGAACCTTCAACTCAAACATCCCTGGATTCTGCTTTTATCTTTACAAAAAAAAAAAAAAAAAATGGTGGCATTTCTAGCTCTTTTCTCTCTGCTTTTTCCTGTTTTTCACATCTCATAATATTCTGATCTTGCTCATTCGAGTTCTTTGTTTTTGATGATTTTGTTTAGGTGCCTCTTCTCCTGAGCCAGATGGCTGAGGAGGTGTTGTTGCTCTGTTATATCAGCATCCATAAAGATGAAAATTAAGGATTTGGAGAGGCAGCAATGAGGGATTATTAGTTAATCAAATTGTAATAGCTGCTGATACAAACAGTGGCAGGGGGTCAAGGAAGTGAGAAGTGCTGCTCTGCATGGAAGCCCCCTTGTTAATGTTATAAATCCTAGAAAGTACAGAGTTGTAAATGTTAAGTTCTATAAGGGAGGTAATGGTTTGAAGCTTTACATTTGCCTAACTCATAGGCAGTATTACTGGTCACCACAATACTAAAGTTCTACCCACAGAAAAGGGGACTATGTTGCTCACTCTCTCAGTTAATGGAATCTAGAGTCCCAAAGGAAAGGAATACACCATAAATTATCCTAACCAGGGTCATTCTGCTATAACTAAGTGGACAAGTTAAGTGCATAAAGAAGGAAAGGTCCCATAGCACTATGGGTCAGATAAAGAGAAAATAAAAGGCTTCTTAAATATTCCCTCTCTCTAATTACTCTCAGTAACATGACTGGAAGTAATACTTCCCAAAATTGTAATTTGACACAAAATACATCAATCACAATAATCTTATTGCCTTTTAGTTTTGAGCATCCATCACCAAGGAATTTAGAACATTTGACAAGACACCCTTAGATTCTATGTGATAAATACAGGTTGTAAGAACAATACACATTGTAATAAATATGAATTCTTTTAACATTCAAAAGAGATGTTTGTAATGAGTTTTAAAAGTTTTTCATTCTTAATGAAAATGATCTTTCCATTTCTCGGACCTTTAACCTAGAATTTAGAATAAATTGTATTGAGATCTACCACTAACTAATTTTCTTTTTAGAAATCAGCACAGATTTTTATTTACAGGACATAGAATTATTCTGACTCCCATGCAGCTTTTATTTTGCCCATGAATTCTCCCCATTTTATATTTGCTTTAGGAAACAAAAGATTATTACACACACACACACACACACACACACCCCTTTATTTATATTTATATATATATATTTAAATGTTTATAAAAAAGACTTCTATTTATAATGCTGGAAATGGAAAACTGAATATTTCTTATTATATGCAGTTTTAAGAAAATACAAATTCTAACTCTGGCTGATGTAATTGCTGACTTTTCAGACTACGCTTGTGCTACTAACTCTAGTAAAATAAAAAATTTATTCGAAGGATAAAAGACAGCACAGAATAGTGAATAGAGAGTTGCTCAGAGTCAGGAAAACTTGGGTTTAAGACACTTAACACATATAGGGATTGTCTAACACTGAGCAAGTCACAATTCCTCAAATGCTCTAGGCAACTTGATAGGGTTAGAAGTTGCAGAATTATTGCAGATTTCCATTGCTCAAGAGAAAATTTATTTACTGGGTATATTCTACACCTATGAAATCTTTTCTAACACACATACACACACACACACACACACACACACACACACACACACACACACACCCCAAAACAAAAAAAAAATTCACTGTTACTGTTATATGTAGAAACAAAAAAAGTTTCCAGGAAGGTTTAAAGTATTATCAGTCTAATTTGAAAATAATTTCAAAATGCATCCCAAGGGCAGATATTCAAAACATACCCTTATAGTCAATTGAATATTTTTCTTTTAAGGAAAAAAAAATATTATTAGCATTCCACATGGCTTCATATACATTTTCTACGCTGGTAGCACAAAAATTGATGACACACTGTCCTTAATGTTTTATAAATCAATCAAAAGCAACAAAACCTGAAAGATCAAAGTGAGCTTGAGGCAAGGACAGGTTTATCACACAGAACAGGTTTATCACACAGGATTTCTATTTTTCAATGTAATAGTAAACTACTGGGGCTACTATAGCTTCCACAAAGATTTGTTCTGCATCCAAGGTTTGTGGAAACATCTTTTCAATGTCTAGAAAGTCATCTGCCAAAGAGAGGGCTATGTGGTTTGGGGAAGCCAGGATTCAAGTCTTAGCTTTGATCCATGCTGAGTATATGACTCTGGCCAATCATAACCTGCCCAAGCTTCCAGACTTGTGATGTCAAACTCAAAGAGAAACAGGTCACTAAACAGTACATAAGGATTCCTGCTGGCAGCATAATGATTAAAAAAAAAAAACTGTATTAACATCATATTATCTATGTTCTGTTGTAGTTTTATTTATTTTGTTAAGTATTTCTCAATTACACTTTAATCTGGTTTCCAGCATATTCCCTCTGTTATAGGGAGAGCTTATAAGAGCTTATAAGTAGCACAGGATTTGTTGATCAGTAGAGAGAGTTTTCTTACCTGGAAGTTACTTAGATCAGTAATATCCCAAGTCTATTCTCTATCCCTATCCCATTTTCCAATATAAGGCTTTTAGGGATAATAAGTAACTATGGTTTATCATTTGTTTCACTTTCCTTGTTAAATGTCTATAGAATTCTGGGTATACATGAATAGCAACCAACTACTAAATAATATAATGCAGTTGATGCTTCTTCTCCCCCAAAAAGGACAATATGGCAGCTAGCAATAGCAAGGCTATAATAATAAAGGGAGTTAAGGTTATGAATTTTTCATAATTCCAAATTTTTCATTGTAACTATCAGTGTAGTTCAGTTGCTGAAGGACAATCTATGACAGAAGTAGCAAAATCATTATCTGTATTACTCAGAAATGTTCATTTCAAGTATCTAATTTCCTAATTGTAAGAAAAGAAAATTCACAATATTAACTTTCAGGTGGAATACTTTAAAATGTTCTTTCACTTAAAAATATTAGTTAAAGCTTCTTTACTTTGGATGTAAGAAGATAGAAACAAGAAGACAGCCATGCAAGAAAGATATAAAAGCAGTGTTAATGCAAAGCATATGGAGAATATGGCTAAGAACTGGACAATAATACCCAAAAGGGATGAAAGAACACAATATCTCATAATACTTCATTTTGCCAGGGAAGACTTTCTTCTGGAATCAATGGAGTAAGCAGGAAACAAGGAAGCTATAACATTTGCAGTCACAACAATCCCTCTACTACTACTGACATATAGAGGAAGGTGTAATGTACAAAGTAAACACTGAGAGTAGAAAAATATCTCTAGGTCAGTTTCTATCCTGAAGCAAGAGGAATAATAAAGACTTTTTTTTATTCTAGCCAATGGAACCATAATTCTGGGTTTTCTTGTACAACTCACTTTGAAACAATTTTGATTACATTTATCAAGAAAACCTAATCCATTTTACATCAAATTTGTCATCCACTAAACTTGAACTAAAACAGTGATTTCCTGGAACTCACTGCCTGTCTTCAAGTACATACATCAGGAAACTGGATAATATCAAAAAGTTAAAAGAGTGAGTATATAGTTTGCCTTATCAAATTGCATAGATAAAATTTCACTTTCCCTTGTAGGAATAGGAGAAAAAGAAGAATGAATGAAAAGTAAATATCTTAAAAGGTGAAAACTTGTTAGTGTATCAGGCTGTGATTTGTAAGGGATTTTTTAAAAAGTTACTAGGATTACAAATTTGTATATTTTAATAAAACCAAGATCTATCTAACCTGTCTGCTCTAAAGAAGCTCATGAAAATTAAACTTGCCAAGTAAAGGATTATCTTCAGGTAATATACTAAATGCACAAAAAGTAATGGACTAGTTTCTATATACCTAATTAAATGCCAAATTTGTGTTAAAAAAAAATGCATGGCTACAACCTGAAAGGAACTCTTACAAGATTCATTATTCTGCAGTTGCTACAAGGACAATCAAGGACTTTGTTAAGAGACTATAGGGAACACACCAGAAGTTTATAAGTCTCTACTTCAAACTCTCCCTTTTTTCTCCCTTCAAGTGACAGAAAAGCCTTGCAAACACTGAAACAACAATTTTCTGACACAGGATTTCAGTCTAAACTATCTAAGAGAAGGAATATGCTAGAAGCTTGATACTCACAAATGGGATAGAAATTAGGCAACATCATGTCTTGATGGGAAAAAAGGGGACGGGGGGGGGGAAGAGAGAGAGAGAGAGAGAGAGAGAGAGAGAGAGAGAGAGAGAGAGGCTTGCTGCTCATCCCACAATTGGAGAGGATAGCCACTAACACAACAGTATGAAGAACAGTAGTAAAAACAAATTACTCAGTCTCTGCTTGTGAGCAGCCCCACAAAATAAAATCTCTTTGAGATACCATACTAATCACATTCTTAGAACATCTCAGTTTGTGCAGCCCTTTCATCAAAATTCCTCTGTAGGTAAGGCCAGTTAGCCCTGCTCATTCAAATTGTACAGATGAGGGAGTTGAGGCTCAGAAAGGTGGAATGATCTGCCCACAGTTCACCATGTCAATGAGTGCTGGAATTGGGACTCCCCATATGGACCTTGTCTCTGACTCTGGACCTGTCCCACTGCCCTGGGCTGCTTCTTGGCTGCTCCTTCTTGCCTGAACAACTTAATGGGAAGACTACTTGTATACTTAATACAATGGGTTCCTTCTTGTTTCTTTCCATTTGCATTTCCTAAGTCTATGAAGTTTGCTTCTAAGTATAAGCAGAGATCAAAGGAAAATGTCAGCATCAAAGAACAATCAGTTAAGGATAAATTATTTTGCCTCATTAGCGCTTGGAGATGCTGTAGTTCAGAACTGAGGGAATACTGACAAAGAGAGGCTCAGGACTAAATAAGGGGAAACTTATGAAATTTAAATTTACAGATCAGCAGAATAGAATGGTTCCCCTTCTAAATTTGGAGGATTTTCCCCAATTTAACCAAATTATTTTCTTTAAATGCGGGAAAAATGGACTTTTAAAATTTCATCTTAACACACTAGCATTACTTGTTAAAGGAATGAAATAATGAAAAAATGCACACAGATAGAAGAAAACTTTTAATATGGAATAGAAAATTAGGAACTCAGATGAGTGACAGGTGATAGAACAGAAGGAAATAAGACAAAGGATTTTAATTCAGTTTTCACACCTGTTTGTTTCAATGTCCCCTCAGTGTTAAGTTCCCAAAGGAGAGGAAGAGAAACCCTATCCTCTATTGAAATCTATGCTGGAGGTGAGCAAGAGGGGAGGGCGTCGGTTCTGTATGTCCGTGTTCTCACTAGACAACAGACAGCACTGTTAGGAAATTACACAGGACAGAAGGAGGCAAGTTATCTCTGAGCAAACTCGTCCGCCCTTCAACTAGCAAATCCTGAACCTCGCTGAGAACTAATCGATATTCTGCAAAAGGAAGGAGAATGGAGAGTTAATCAGCTTTTGGTTTGTTAAGACTACTGAACCTGCATTTTAAAATAAAGTCACTCAATCTACTAAGGTATCTAGTTGGCATATAACCCCCATCTAACTACCCAAACTGCTCATTATTTTGGTCCCATCTCCCTCTCTAGATAAGCTTAGATTTTAGGACCATTCAAAGGGCTGTTTCTGCCACAGAAGTCATATCCAGTACTTTGGAGTCTATGTAAATTAAACACAACAACAATAACAAAACCAACAACCTCTCCCTGAAGACATGATTATTCCAAAACACATTGTAATTTTATTTTTTCTCCTACTTACTGGACTGATTTGAATTTAAATGTAGTTCTTTCTAACCCAAGGACTTCTAAGAATACCTCCTTGGCTTGGTCTCTGGATTTACACTGCTCTTACAAGTCAAACTGATGGTACAGAATTTTACTTTCATATAGGGAAGAGAAATCTTTTTCTTTTATCTTGGGTAAATATACATGGGACCAGGCAAGAAGGATAAGTAATATAGAATTCATTAAGAACACATATTGTAGATCTAGATGTCGAGAATCATTGTTATAGATCTCAAAATGCAATCACTGATCTGCTGATTAGCATGTCTATTTTCAAAGAAATTAGGAGGAAAAAAAAAGAAATCATAAAGTCCCAAACTACCTGTTCACCTTAGGTTATGACAAAATTCTACTCAGATTTCACCTCAGGCAGGAAGCCTTCTCATAGTGGGTGAGTAGAGTGAGAATGCCTATCTCTCAAAACTTCTAATATGAATAATCATTATTCCTTATTCTATCTACATCTAGCCTATCAAAAGAAGGGGAAAACAAAAATAGAAAAGAAGGAAGGTGGGGGGAGACCTTATCCTAATCATAGCAGCATTTCTTATAATATTTGCAAGATGTCCTCATAAAGGAGATATACTCTGTGTGATGGAATAAAAGTTTTAAAGAGCAGGAAATGTGAGGGATATGGGATATGGGAAGGTATTCTAGAAAATATTCTATATTATGGGAATGTATCATGTCCAGCCATCATGCACAGTGTAGTGACTATTATTTATTTTAATGGATACATGGAAAATGGCTGGGCTCATTTCTAGAATTGATGCAGTCAGACAATACTAAGTAGGCTTTGTCTAGCAGAAGATTATTTTAAGTACTATTTCGACCATCTTCCTGATGAGCACAGTAGCACTAACAATGGATTTTTTTGAGACTAGTTGGGTTGGAATCCTGGCTGATATTATCAACTTCTAAGATAACATTTCATGAAATAATTTAGGCCAAAAGTATATATAGGACTAAATGAAGGAAAAGATACTCTCTGTTAGGATGTTTATGAATGAACCCAACTATCAGGAAAGGTACTACATCTAAACTTATGATTTAATTTCCCTTTTCTATTTTAACAAAATTAATATCCTGAAAAATAACTTGGATTGTATTTAAAAGGATAATTAATTGCTTAGATGAAAATATACAACTTTATATATGAGTTGTAAGGATGAATCCATATGTATGTGTGTATGTATGTATATATGTGTATGTATAAATGTATTTATGCATATTTGTACAAAGATTACCCCCCCAAGATGAAGGATTTAAAAGTATACCTATGTAATACTATTAAGAATACAGAATACATTCTTAGAGCACATTATCCAAAATGTTAAAGATATTGGGCCTAATATAACATATTGGATTTGTAATTACAATCAAGAACCAAAATCCACACAACTCTAGTTGAAGACAGTAAAATGAAGCATACATTGTAATTCATTTTGTAACAACTGCTAATGAAGGTTTTCATCAATATCATGGAAAGAGAAACCAACAACGGCCACTTGATCTCTTTACAGGAGGTTCCAGATTATTTATGTTCTTCATGCAAAGAAGGCAGCCCTGACTTTGCTAGTCAAACACTTACATCTGCACAGTGAAATAATTTTCCATGAAATGAAGTAGGAAAAAAAGTATATTATACTGTTGCTTCTAGGCCAATTCATACTCTTCTAAAAGAAAATCTGGAGGTTGCCTAGAGTAAAACCTTCATAATACAGATGAAAACCCAAGTACAGAATAATTAACAACTTGTCTTAGGTCATATGATAACTAGAAAATGCACTTTCCTTGCCAGATCAAATCCTCACATAACTCAAGCCTCTACTACTACCAAATAACTGCCTTATGTTTGGTAGGGATCCACTTCAGAAATACCTTTCCACCATATATACTAATGATGGCTAAGATAGTTAGGAAGCATTTTGACAGTCTTGAAGGCTGAATACATGGTCTACCTATAAGGTAGGATGTATAGCATATTGTCTTCATTTAGATGTTTGAAGGGAGAGGTTTTTTAGCTTAATTATTAATATTGTACTGATCAACAATTTCAGATGCTCATATAGTTTAGTAAATTAAAAGTTAATATCATATTCACAAATTTAGATGGAACAGCTACCCAGTAATGAATGTCATCTCATACTGACTTCAAAACCTAAAAGCTAATTTATTCTAAATTAGTATGATTTTCAGAAATAGGAAATAGACACAAGTAGCTACAACTGATTTTTTTTTAAAATAACCACTAGAGAACAATCAAGGATATGAATAAAATGCTTTACAGACTAAGGGAAACCAAAGCATAAAAACTTTAGTACCAAAGATCCACTCACTACACAACAGAAGGAACTTTACTCAACAAGAATGTACTAGAGTCTAACAGAAGATAGGGTGAATTTCACATAACAGTGGGAAATTCCAAATCCTTGATTGTCAAAAAATACTATGAACCCTGGATTGTAGAAATCTTTTTTTTTTTTTTTTGCTTTTTGCTGAGGCAATTGGGGTTAAGTGACTTGCCCAGGGTCACACAGCCAGGGAATGTTAAGTGTCTGAGATCAGATTTGAACTCAGGTCCTCCTGACTTCAGGGCTGGTGCTCTAACCACTGCGCCACCTAGTTGCCCCGAAATTAAGTTTTACAGTGTTAGAAAGGTTTTAAGTAAAGTCCCAGCAACAGATCAAGACTCCTGTCCAAGACTCAACCTAAAGACAGAGAGACTTGTTACCAGCAGGTTAACCATTATGTGATAGGACAGCTATAAATCTAAAAAAGTAATCCAAGAAGTAAATCTCAAAGCCAAAAATGTTTAAAAAGAAGCCTTCTGTTTAGCAGATATTTTCTACATAATTACAGGCATTGGCAAAAACATCTCATTTAAAGCAACATTAAGGACCATAACACTTTCACCTTATTAGTTTTAATGAATCAAGTTTTCATCTGCTACAATCCTCCTTTTTGTTAGCTATATATATAAATATTTATTGCTTTTTTCAACAAAATAGAAAAGATATTCTAAGAAAAGACATCCATGTCACACCAAGAGAATACAAGAATATGAAGAAATATTAGTAGATTATATTATATAAATTATATTCTGTTCCTCCACTGGAACCGTTTAAGTGATCCATTATTCTCCCAAGCAATAACACTTATAGGAAAATGTAGATTGTTTAGCATGACAGAAAGCTGGATAAAGCCAGGCCCAACTTCACAACAGACTGTCTCATTTAAGAATAAGTGGTACAGTGGATAGAGCATCAGTCCTGGAATTCAGAGGAGCTGAGTTCAAATTCACCTTCAGACATCTGATACTTACTAGCTGTGTGACTTTGGGCAAGTCACTTAACAACAACTGCCTCACTAAAGGGAGAAAAAGAAAAAAGAACAAACCAGGGGGACTCTTCTAGTCAGTAGAGAATCCAAAATATCTTTAAGAATTACTTTGCTTGCAAGGACAGCTAGGTGGCGCAGTGGATAGAGGATAGGCCCTGAACTCAGTAAGACTTGAGTTCAAATCCCATCTCAGACACTTAACACTTCCTAACTATGTGACTGGGTAAGTCACTTAATCCCAACTGCCTCAGCAAAAAATAATAATAATAATAATAATAAATAAAATACTAAGATTTTCTCTCCATATTTAGAATTGGATTCTAAGTAATTAGAAGTTATTGAAAAATTCATTAAGAATCATGACTAACAAACGACCAAGACAACCCTTAATCATTTCTGTAGAGTGTACAACTCTTCAATAGGTACTGAGTTAAACTGCTTGCCTGAAATTCTTTTTAAAAGATTAGGTCTAGAGTGAACCAACTGATAGCTCTAGAAGAAATCCTCTTCACATGCCTCAGAATCACTTCAGGGTTCAAATAATAGAAACTGACTGCCTGTAAGTTCTAGAAGACAAGAAGCTTCTAGGGCTTTATGAATTAGTATATCACAGTTGGTCCAAATCCAAGACATTTATGAACCTGTTGGGAAAAACGAGTATGGTACCAGAATTACTGTGACTGGAGGAACTGTCAACAAAACCAATGACTTTGAAAGTTCTCTTCCAAAACATGTAGTTTTTTTTTTTTTTTAAAGGAACATGTGACAGAATTCTGGCTTTAATATTTAGAGGAATAGATGAAAGGACAGGAAAGAGTCACAGACCTGGTTTCGAAGAGGTTGTTGTTGTGACGGCCGTTCCCTGTGTGCGTGGCTTTCTCTGGTTATTGCAGATGTACCAGAATCTACATGAACTGACCCTACTGGAGTAGGCTGGAAAAATAAAACAAAAAACCAAGTAGGAAAAATAGATCTGATTTTGTTTCTTTGTGATATTATAAATGGAAATTGGGTGATGAGACTGTCTCTTCAATTCTCCCTTTCATAAAAATAGCATGGCCCATACTGGCTCCCAATCCTCAATATGAGGCCTTAATACATTTTTAAATATCTTTTAAAGAAGCATGGTATACTAGGTATTAAACATAATCAAAATCTGCAGGGAAACACATTTTCTCACTCCCAGAAAAGCAAATTCTAGGATTTTCTAAAAAAGGAACTTTCTGTGGGGTGAAGTCCTTCTATTTTCAGAGATTCTAGGTACCTTAAACCTTACACCCTATTGACTTTTGAAACATATGACCCAACTTCTCTTAAAATACTTATTAATGTCTTAAAGCCAACTAGCAAAATTATTCTTGCTTTCTACCTTTGTAGAATCAGACTGTGGAATCAGACTGAAGGCATTGATTAACATAGCATCTATGTTGAAGTCAATTATTTTTCCAAAAGATTTAAATAGGAATAGTAAAAATGTGTAAGAATGTGTGCTGGTTTAAGAGTGAGAGAGGACTATTAGATGGGAGGGGATACTTACAATTGGCCTTCCAACCCAGTCATAGGCATAGTCAAAGGTGTAACCTTTCCTTTCAAAGAGCTCTGTAAAGAGTGTCCGTAAGTAATCATAGTCTGGTTTCTCAAAGAAATCTAATCGCCTGACATATCGAAGGTATGTTGCCATCTCCTCTGTTGGGAAAGGAATGAGAACAACATCAGAATGAAAAAAGTACACTTTCTGCATAAGTTTCTTCAAATACTAAATGGAACTTATAAAACCTACCCTGAGTTATCTGGAGGATGGGGGGGGAGAGAAAGAGGGGAAGGAAAGAGTTATGAGTTATGTCTTTCTCCTAGTGATGGCATGAATCACGTATTACCTTGCAAGTTCTTCAAGAAAGTAATCATATGGTAGGTACCTTCACCTAATCAAAATTAGTCATTTCAAAAAGATAAAAATTAATCCCTATAACTCAAAATCTAAAAGGACTTTACCTGGAAAGTTCTCACAGAGAGTTTCAATTGGAGTATTCCTTTTGGTATCTCCAATCTTCTGATATCTTTCTTTCAATGTATCAGCCTACAAGGAACAAAAAAAATATATAATTATTTGGAAATAAGTGTTAACAACGAGATGTTCAACAGATTTGGAGAAATAATGCTGATTTTACTCAAACTAATAGATTTTATTAAACAGTCTCAATTCCCTCTCTATGCCCTATTCCCAAATTATCAAATGTGGCATATTTAGATATGCATAAAACATCTACTTTGTTCACAGAAACCTTACTTGCAAAATATACTTAGTCGTCTAATCACAGATATAAACACTATAAAATGGATTAAGAGCAGTGGGTAAGAATTTTTTAAAAAGGAAATATTTAAGCATTTCCAAATTTGTGTGAGATTGGAAATCTTTTGTTTTGGTGTTTAATATTGATTAAATCACATGATATTTTTATTATTAGCTCAAGAACATAAATAAATATGGTTTTATTGAAAATCTTTTAGAGATCTGGGTAGAAATAAAACAAAGTTACATATAAACATTTTTAGAGAGGAGAGAAAAACACATGCAAAAGATGAATCTGAGAATAGCTACACACTAGGACTAATGCTGGTTTTCTATATTAAAGCATTAAGATATGAGGTTTATTAATTATATAGGCAGAGAAATTTATTGTGCCTTAGATCTGACCCAAGGCAGGTCCTCAATATGGTTCTTGTGAGACTATCCCAAGAATATTCCACTCAGTTTCAAGTAACGGTACTTGAAGATGAATTGGAAGAATTCCAGGCCTAGAATAACTAAAAATGGCTCACAAATTTAGAGTTGGGGCAAAAGAAAAAATTTATTTGTAAGAGTTAAAAAATGAATTTGGCATTCTTAAAGCTGCAAAGGACTTCAACTAAATAGCTGAAAGCTATTTTGAAAATAACAGCTATCTAGACCAAACATTATTAGATTTACTGATTGGCAAATTCTGATTGTGTTTGCAATTCCTCATGAACTATTTTATGTCTCTTACCTTAGCTTCAAGGACTGGTACAGTATTTTTATGTCTCAATTATTCAGCCTTAAATTCTTCATCTGTTAAATTAGGAGGCAAAGCAATCTCTAAAATTCTAACTTTATGAAACTGAGGCCCACGCAGGTGAGTCATAAGACCACACAGCTGAGCAAACTAAACTACAACTCAGTTCTTCTGAATCCTATATAACTGAGACAAAATACTGTATGGACGGACATTGAAGCAAAGGAGAGATGCATAATAGACTGTAAGGATTCATGAAGAAAAATAGAAAACACATATACATATACTCACATTCGTTTTGATCCTGAATCTGTAATTATACTGGTGTAGGGAATTACATCAATAAAGACTGACATTTTGATCTGTGACTTAAAGAGTATCTGAATGCTGCTCAAGGCATTGAAAAGTCAGGGATTTCCCCCAGGTTTTCTTCAATCCAAGACTAGCCCTGTATCCACTCTGCCATGCTGCTTTACTCTCAGAAATTTGTCAATAAATAAAACTAAACCTTGAATTTTCATTTTCCTCTATGAGATCTTTAATTTACAATGGAGGAGCAAATTCTTTTAATTCCTTCAGGGGAAATCCTTCCCTGCAAAAGGCAGAGCATCTGCTGGCATCTATTTGTAGGGAACATTCCTTCTGCCACCTAATGGCAGTGGGGAAGGGTTATATCCAGTGACAGAAAAGCATAATTAAAGTTAAGAAAAAAAGATTCTTTAAAAAAAAAA